>JAHDVE020006052.1:0-16263 GCA_022606495.2 Halesus radiatus | reverse complement strand
AATAAGAATTATCATAATAATGCTATTTACCTCTAAATGTAAAATAAAATTATACTATTTCATTTAATTATACTGTATATTTCTAAATAAGTGGATTCTATTTATTTCATTATTTTATTTGTTTAAATTCTCTGATTTCTACCCAGCCTTATAATCATTAAAATACACAATATTGCCTTAGAATCAAAACAACCACAAATACCTTAACTTTGTTAACTTCAGAAATAATGGAAAGAGATCTCCTTCATCCTACTCACGGAAGCGAGAAACAAACCTACAAGCTCAAAAGACTGATACCTGCTCCGAACAGTTACTTCATGGACGTCAAGTGTGGGGGATGTGCAAACACCAGTGTTATCTTCAGCCATGCCCAGACCGTAGTATCCTGCGACAACTGCAAGAACATTCTCAGCAAGCCCACTGGAGGAAAGTGTAAACTTACTCAAGGCAGTGCATTCAAAGTTAAAAACTGATGGACTTCAAAGAAAGATGTTTATTTGATTTGTATTTTAATGGATATGCTTAGCAATACCAACAACAACAATTGTAATTAAAATCTTCTTTCTTTCTATTTTGTTTTTAATATTTTCCTGCTTGATAACAAAAAGTTAGGTTAGAAATTAAATTGATTTTAGGTATTGGAATATATTTTATATTAATTCCTTATTCGACAAAATATCCATATATCTCTCTAGCAAATAACAAAAAAAGAGAAATATTACTATTAATATAATACACTTTGTTACCTTTTCTGAGATAGCTCCATGATTTGGCAGTCCTCATAAAAAATAGTGATTTTTTAAAATCACAATTTGTATGTCAAAATCATGATCAGTCTGTTTATTCTATTTTCCATTCGATAACTTCCGCATTTTCCATCCTCATGCCATTCAATGAATCCCCACTTTCATCATATTGGGTCGCAGTCAGCATCTCGAACGTTCTGTAATGTCCCACTAGCACCATATTCTATCCCGGGCCTAACATCTTTAAATACTTATCCAATAGCAGCTTCTTCAGCCTATCACACCTCTCCGTAATTTCGGACAAGTCTTCCAGCAGATTGGGAAATTACTGCCTCATCACTTCAAGCAAACCAGAATCACCATACTCGTGCAGTTCTGACTACTGTTATTACTTCTTTTGTTTTTTGGTACGGGAACGGATTTTCTCAACAATTTCCTATTTCCTCTTCAGGTGCCAAATACACCAGAGCTTCTTATAAGGGATAGCCTCCAAGAATGAGAAGTCATAGTTGAACCTCATTTTCGACCAAAGGATGTTCGTGCCGATGTCGCACGAATCCTCCATCAATTCCGTCAGCAATGGCTCGACGATTACATTTCTGACCTTATCTCTTTTTATCAGCTCTTGGGTTGTGACTAAGGCTCTTTTCAGAGGGGAGACCACAACGAGTTGGATGTTGAGGGCTTTCGCTAACTCGACGGAGCCATCATTGATTGCCTCGAGGGATAGATAACCTGCGGGAGTGAGTCCACAGTCCATGAGGTAAGGGGCAAAACTAACAGTCTGCTGCAGCCCTTTGTCGGTGCTGGTTGCTGCTGGGTACTTCGCCACGTATTGGAGCCTGGCCAGATTGAACTCCGACTCGGCATGCCTAATCAGGTAGATCTTATTTTTATTGAGTTTGAGTTGTTGGCTGATTAGTTTATTTAATGTTGATGAATTTGGTGTAGTTTGAATATCTTGTTCTTACATATCTTAAAAAAATATAAATAAAAAAATAAATTAAAGTTATATTAACAAACATTGATAAAAATTGTATAAACATAGATTTGAGAAACTTAATACAAATATATACATATATTAAATAGATTAAATAGATTAAATAGATTAAATAGATTCATACATGTTATCTATTAATAATATATACAAAATATATTTTATATAAATTCTATTAATTGATGAGCAATCGAATCATTCTAACACAAAAAGGCTCACATTATTTCAGCGAGCATTTCCAGGAAGAGTTGGCCCAACAACCCAAACCAGAACTCTCTTCGCTTGGAAACACCACAAGGCATAAATCCTTGTCCAATTCGCTACACATTAATAATAGCATGCAGAAGACCAACGGCAAAAATAAACTAGTCATTTCTTCTTCTCCCATTTCCTCACTCTTTAAATCCATCAACACTAGTCTCTACCAAGTCAAAGGGCAAGTGCCTTTTCGGAAAAAGAGGGAAGTCGTGACCCTGTCGAAAATAAAGAATATCAAAAATATCAATTCCTCGCAACACTCAGAAACTACTGTCAATCCCCCCAATAACGAATAGCACTTGCGAACATCACTGGTGGTCATACAACCTGGCTCAACCTTCGGCTATAAGCAGAGTCTAAAGTTGCGGATGATGGAACTACTCACTTCTAATGACCCTGTTCCTCCCCAATAGCTGCCAGGAGTCACAACGACTGAAGAATCAATCCGTAATAACAATAACAATAATAATAATACTTCTATCAATTACAACAATAATCTACTCCTCACAAGGTCGAATAGCTATCTCGAGAAGCTGAATATCCTACACGACAGAAGTTAGGAAGCATATAAGAAAATTCTTCTAAATATTGATAAAGTGCGAGCCTTGAAGTACCGGGATTTGAAGGAGGATTAGCTGCACGCCACGAAACTCTCGAAGCTGAATTTGGAAGAAGGAGAGCATAGCAGAGAAAGGTTTCTTGAGAAGCTAAGGAGAGATACAAAGAGGAAGTACCATCGATCGCATGCAAGGTTCAGACTTCCCGATGTTATGACTATTTCTACTTCTCAGAAACAAGTGAATAAACAACAATACACATAAAAATAAAGATGGTGATTAATAGAAAAAAAATATATTTTTATATTGATTGTACTGATTACTATAATTAATAAATTATTCTTTATTTTTAATTAAAAAAATATATTTATATATATTTGTATATTTATAATAATAAAAAATTCAAATATCAATACCATCGAAGAAATCATCATTATTGTTATTATTCCTTTTTGCTTTGTTATTAAGTGCAATTTTTCTATTATTCTTTTTGTTATCATTTCCTAAAATGTCTGCTAAATCATCATCGTCACCTCCCCGATTCGCAGTGTCTTGGCCAAGGAGTTAATCCAACGTCAATTACCTATTGTTATTTTCTTTTCGACTGCTCACTATATGGTTATGACTCGGTTGCTGCTGCTGTTTCTGATGTTCCTCTTTTTCCCCGCCATTGATTACAGGAACATCTATTTCATCTGCTGCGAAGATATCATATTTCTTTAAGGGTTTCTACTTATCGACTTTGAATTTGGTAGGTTTGTTTTTATTATTATTATGATTTGGGGAGTAGCTTTCCTTGTTATTATTGGTACTAGAATTATTATTGTTGGTGTTATTATCATTATTATTATTGTTAGTATTGCTATTATTAGTGTTAAGATTCGACAGTTTCGGCTTATCTTGGTAATCCTTTAAAAAAGGGTTTCTGTCATTGAGTGGCTCCAAAGTTGCCGGAGCCTCTATTTCTTTGACGGGTTTTTCTAAAGAAGGGCGTTTCCTTTGGAAAGGTTTGAGAATAGTAGGCGGTGGAAGTGATGTAGGAGCATGCAGAGAGGAGTTATATCCTGTTTCTTCGTTTGATGGCTGATTTTTCTTATCCTCTAAGTTTAGCGTTATTTTGGGTGATGGTTCGATGACCGATTTGCTACGGTCGTCGCTACTCTCTTCGGTCTTTCGAATCTTCATCATGCGGGGTTTGAAGTTGATAGCTTTTTGCTGGTCCTCGTGTTCCTCTTCCCGTTGGACAGGGAGTGGGGAATTCGGCTGTTGTGTGCCTGGTTCCTCTTTGGGGCGCGGCTCTATTGTCGATGTATTTTTCTTCCTATTAAACTTGAATATCTGTTTTTCCTTTGACTCCTCTTCATGTGCAACACTATTGGATTCTCCTCGAGGCTTAACTTCAATCTCGTAGTCCACCTCAGGTTCTTTCTTTTTCTATTCCTGTTTGTGAGGGAGTTGTTGACTCTCATGGCTGGACAGTTACCTCTTTTTAGTCATGATGTTGGGTTTGTACAAGCTCGGGGTTGAAGTTTTGACTGGGAACCCTGCTTCTGCTTTCGGTTCCTCGTATCTATGGTTTTTTATGGTGCTAGAAGTTTCGATCAAGGCTCCTGGATTGCTGCTCATGTAGCCCTTTAGATTATTATTTCCTTCCTCCTTTTTTCGACCGATGGGTTAGCTATGGGTGTACCTGTTGAGGATATTTTTTACATTCTTTTCAGTTACTTTTCCGTTTTTGGAAACCTCCCTGTTAATTTCTGTATTCACCACCGATACTTCTGCCTCTTTAGTGGTTAGCTGTTCCTCGTACTTGGCCAGCTATTTCTTCAAGATTTGCATTTCTTTCTCGAGATTGTCCTGAGTCTGCTTGACCTTGCGCTGAGCCACATCTATAGCTTTCTTCGCCTGGTCCTCTATCCCTGTGAGCTATTGGATCTTCTTTTTCATATCGGAGAATGGTTTGTTGGTTCGCACTTCTAAATAGTTGTCTTAGGCCATCTTGCGGTACTCTTGAAATTTCTTTTCGATTTCCTCGTCTCTTTTGGCCAACGTTTCGATGTTCGCGATGATCTCTTGTTCTCTCTTGGCCATCTCTTCTACTTTTCTCTGCATGCCGACGTGCTGAATTTTAAGTTCCTGAGCTTTGCGCTGCTCTGCCGCTGCCTCGTCAACATCGCTGCTCTCCTTGATGTTCTTGGATGCTTTGTCTATGTTGAGCTTTGTCTGTCTAATCTCTTTCTTCCCCTCCTCAATCCCTTTCTTGAGCTCCGTTATTTGCTCGTCTGTTTCGAAAGCATTTTCTCTAGACTCGATTTATTGTAGTTTTTTTTGAAGCTGAATAAAACATAAATATATATATGTGGGATTATTAATTGTTGTAAAATTATAGATTTTTGATTTAGGATTACTTTTTTAGACTCCGCTTCGAGAGAGATGAGAAGTTTGGAACTCGCCTCGAGGGTGGCTTACATGTTTTTTACCTGTGTGTCCACTGATTGAGGGCGCTGCTTGTTATTCTCCTTCTCCCTCTTGTAGATATACTCTTGGTTCCTGTCCATAATCTTGTTCAGCTCCTGGTTGAATTCCCGGATGGCACTCCTGACTTTCTCCAATTCTTTGTCGATCTGCTTTTCGTTGAGCTTGTCATAGTTCACTTATCCGAATTAGTTTTAAACTCTACTGGCTGAGAAAAATAAAAAAAGTATAGATATATATGATAATGATAATGAATAATATTTTTTTATGAAACGGAAGAAGAAGAAAGAAAGAAACAATAAATGAATACATTATTTCGATTTTAAATAACATATTTTTTATACATGAATTTATTTATTATTATAATTTTGGCTTGAATATGTTTTTTGATAATCTGTATGTATCTTTTGGTTACTGTATTTGGGGTGATATTCTGTCTCGTCAGGCCTTCCTTGTGGCAGGTTCACTGACTTATTCACTGATTTGGTCGATACCACTTTTCGACTATCGTTGCTCCTGTTCTTGTGAATATTAGGTTTTAAATTTCCAGACTGTGCGTTATTATCAGGTTTCTGTTTGATGTTGGGACTCACTCTATAAAAACACAATAAAATACTCAGTTTATTATTATTATTTATTGTTTATTTTGATTACTTTGACTTCTTGAGAGATTCCTCGAATGCATCAAAATCTTGTCCATAGTTTTCGTATTATTGTTATTCTTGGTGGCGATCGATTTTGGGGAGTTTGGAATTCTGCTTGGGACTCGGTTGCGGACTTTATTTGACGGGACTTTCAAGTTAGAAGAAATCATAGTCAGTCATATGAACTTCAGATATATCTATATATATTTTTTAAGTTATTATTATTATTACTACTAATATATTTTTATATACTTTTTTTATATAACTTTAAATATTTGTTTATATATATATCTAGATTAAAATATCAAAATTATTGATCTAATTGATATTATATTATTATTATTTGGTATAGATTATATTTTTTTATCTAATAGTTTATTACTTCAAAAAAGTTTAATAAATAAAAAATGGATGCTTTTTAACAAATTCGTTTTTTTATTATTATATTAATGATCTATTTTAACACTAATTATTCAAGTCTAACAGTCAAAAAAATTAATATCATTGTATTATTGAAAAATATATTTTCTGTTGAAAAATATAGAATACCCTAGTATCATATTTTTTATATCTAACATAATCTTCCCTTTCTTCATTTTTCAAACCTCTTTGTTTTTTTTTGTTTTTTTCTTGTTGTTTTTTTTTTTTTAATTATTTTAATTTCATATTTTACGCAAAAGTTTCTTTCGATATTCCTCAACTTGCCACTCCGAATACTCTTCCAGCGATTCCCCAATCGCTCCACTTAAATCTTCGAAAACTTCACTCAGCAGACACTCCCTCGGACGCAGTCTCCGAGAAGGGTCTATTCTCAGCATCCCTGACAGCAAATCTAGCAAGGCCGGGTGCAATGTCTATTTTTATTTCTCAGTAGGCTCAAACTACTTAAAAAGAACAGTAGTGGTAGTAGTATTTTGTTTATTTAAATTACTAGTAGTCGTATCGGTTAAATTATCAAGGAAAATTTGATCCAAAGTAGGTTCAAAAGGATTCCTTCCCAGGATCAGGTGGCAGCTGATCGCTCCGAGGCTAAACATATCACAGGTTTGTGTATAGCTCCCATTTTTAGATGTCAGTATTTCGGGAGCGATGTATCCGCTCGTACCGCACTTGTCCATCAAGTACTTCCCATCGGAATGCGCTGCTAAACCAAAATCAACGAGGACCCACTTCTCGACCGATCCCGTTTTCCTGAGCACCACATTGGCAGGCTTCAAATCCCGATGCATAATTTTCTTCGTATCGAGCAAGTGCAGGCCTTCGAGGAGACACTTCAGGATAGTCCTGACCTCAAAGGGTTTAAATGACGAGTGCATTCGCATTTACTCCTCCAAGTTCCTCCCTTCCAAGCAATCCAGCATCACGTACATTAAACACTCAGTCTCGAATATACCGTGGAACTTTATAAGCGAATCGTGGTCCAACTCTTTCAAGATATTGATCTCGTTGTTTATCATGCTCCACTATTCGCACTGGTCACTCGCAAAACGTTTTGTGAAGACTTTAGCAGCATATTGCGCTTTCGTCATTTTATGCTAGACTTTGTAGACAGAGGCGAAACCTCCTCGGCCAAGTTTCTTCAAGGATCGGAAATATTCGCTGAATCCTTTCGTAGAATAATGTCGAGAAAGCGATGAGTAAAGATCATCCAGGGAATTGTCTTTCGCTTTGGTTCTGTACAGTTTGAGGCAATCGTTCTGGTTTGTGGTGAGGGTAATTGTTTCCACTGCTCCCCTGGTGTCGTACTCGGGGATAAGCATGAGATCAGAGTTGCTGGAATAAGAAAATGACTCGCCTTCCAGATTGATGCGGAGGGTGGGCAATTGAAGAGATGGGAGAGTGAGGACGGCCTTGAGGTCTGAGTTCTGGTGTTTAAGACATGCTTAATATTTCTGCGAGGTCAGAGCACGAATGGAAGCCTTAGACATAAATTTAGGCAAGAATGGCAAAGACTGATGGTGAGTTAGCGACATTTGTGTTTTTTACTGGAAAATAAATACTAATATATAATATATATTTTTTGCTTATCTAATTAAAAACTTGTATCTATATACCATTTATGTTTTAACATATATATATAAAGATCACCCCATTATCGTTAATTAATGGAAAATCTCAATATTCTTTAATTACCATTATATTAAAATTTATACATATATATATATATATACATACATACATCAAATAATAATAGTAAGTTTTGTACTTATATCTATGATTTGGAAGAAAAAAAAAAGAAAAAAAATATCTTAAAAATAAAATATGATAGATTTTATATTTCTATATATATATATACGAAACAACAATAATTAATAATAAAAAAAAATAATTCATAAACAATATAAATATTAAATATTAAAAAAAAATAAAAAATGTAATATCAGCAGTTCGATGAATCGGCTATCTATCCTTTATACCCAAAGAGATTTCTGGTCACAGGCTTGTTCGCACTCATCCAGATGATGACTTCTGTCCTCATGAACACCCTCAACCCCATAGCTTCCGAATTGGCTAATATCTACCAGTACTCCCCTATCGTCATCAATCTAGGTATAATGCTATATTATAAACATATCTCTCCTCTCTCTCTCCATCATGAACGAATATCTAACAAAAATATAAAATAAGTAAAGGTGGGCTCTTGTACATTTTGATGCACCCTATATTTACATTTCCTGCTGCCTACGTCATCGATAGTAAAGGAGTCAAGGCCGGCATCGTTTTAGGTTCGATCCTTGGAATTATAGGAGTCACGCTTAGACTCTTTGTAAACCACGGATTCTGGCTGGTTATCGTCGGCCAAGTCCTCGCGGGAATAGGTCGTCCGTTCATCCTCAATTGTCAAGCTAAAATCGCCTGTAATTGGTTTCATGCTACGAAAAGAGTATTAATAAAAAAATAAAAAAAATCAATCAGAATGCATTATAGATTTCTTCATTTTCTGATTATTTTTTTATACATGAAACTAAAAAAATATTGATTCTCTTTTTTTGTAAATGATAGGGTGGCATTACTCAAATTTTAACACTCGTGATCAACGTGTCTCTAATCATCGGAATTCTGATCCCCGGCATTGTGTTTAGTGGTTATACTTCCCAAGGGGAAAATCCCCAGCCTATTCAGGATGGCAAAGACCTGACTTTTAAGTTGATGCTCATCGAAGCGATAATGGGTTACTTATGTTTTATTCCAAACATATTTCTGCAGGTCGAAAAACCACCTACTCCACCAAGTGAGTCAAGTGATTTGGTGAGATAACCTTTCGGACAAGTAACAAACAACCAATCATTATTATCAACACAATTTATTTAAAAAATATATATTTTCAGGCTGTCAAAAAAATATTAACCAACAAAAATTACCTACTTTTGCTCGGAGCATTCGGTCTTTATTTTGGACTATTCAACGCTATATCAATCACCCTGTCCTTTATGCTAGAGCCCTGGTTTGGCAACAATTCGTTGGCAGTGGCAGCCGTTGGAGGCTCCCCAGTCATCAGCGGAATCATCGGCGTTATGATCCTCGGCCCTATGCAACGCAAGTCATAGAAATTTCGCAAATGGATTATCATCTGTATGTTGGGGTCCTCGAGTGCAATGGTGCTGTTCTACCCAATCCTTGAGACCTACAGTCTCGCTGCAGCATGCTTCATTTCGGCCTACAACTCGTTCTGGCTGATTCCATTGGTGCCGATCATGCTGGAGCTGGGCTGCTAGTTAGCCTTCCCTGTCGGTTAGGGATCTGCTGTGGGGTTGTTGTTTGCTTTTGGAAACCTGTTCGGATTCTTCTTGGGTATACATTATTTTTTTTGGAAAATTATCGTAAAAAATATATGAGTAATGATTTAAATATTTGATTGATTTTATTTTAGGTTTGATAATGAGTGCAATCGTTGATGGCGAGAGTAAAAGTGGAACTGCAGGAGGCATCGGGTTCTGTTTCGGACTGTTCGTAATTGGGCTGGTGATGGTGCTGTTCATGAAGGAGGAGCTGCACCGCCGCAACACCGAGAAAGTGATGGAGGAAAAAAGAAGGACGTCGAGTGGCAGCAGCAGCAGGAGTTCATCAGAAGTAAAGATCGAAGACGTGCCTCAGAAATATAGTGAGATTAATGCTAACCCTGATCTTTTATGATTTAATTTTTTGAACTGTTTTAAAAATGACTTGATGTTTTTTATTATAAAATCATTTAAATTATGTTTTTTTATTTTTATTCATTTATTTTTTGTTCCCAATTTATTGCATTATAAAAAGGGACTGCCGTAATGAAATACGATAAAAACCCTCTTTAACTTAAATCTATCTATATATATATTTTTTATATTACAATTTTACCCTAAAGTTTTTTTTCACAATATAATTTAATAAGATATATTTTATAATATATATTATTTTTTTTCAATTAAACTTATACATTTTTTTGCTAATTTTTATGTGAGTTCGCTACCAGATATAAATTTAAAAAATATTTCATTATTTTATTATTTTATTTTACATTCCAAAAATATATATGAACCAAATAAGCCAACTAAAAAAAAATTCAAAAAAGCCATCTACAAATTCTAAATTTAAAATATACAAATTAAAACAAATATATGTATATACATACAATTTAGTTTTTTTTAGTTCGAGTAGTTAGCTTGTTAAAAATATGATAATTAAAATTGCTCATATTTTTTAAAGAATTAATATAATATATAAATATATATATTTTTATAATTCAAAAAATACAAACAAAAAAAAACACACACAAATCAGATGTCTAAAGAACAAGCTAAGGTACAATACCAAAGGGGCAACAAAAGCAGTCGAGCTGGACTCATCTTTCCCGTTGGCAGGATCCTCAGAATGCTCAAGAACTCCGAGTTCGCCAGGAGAACCAGGCCTGATGCTGCAATCATGTTGGCTGCAGTCCTCGAGTACCTTTCCTGCGAGCTGCTCGAGATGGCTGGCGAGGTGGCCCAAAACTCACACAAGAAGCACATCTCCCCGAGACACATCTTCCTGGCCATCAAGTCGGACGAGGAAATGAACCAAATGCTTTACAAAGCGTGCATCCACGAAGGAGGTGTACTTCCCACCTTTGAGAAGAGCAAGACCTCTACGTCTTTTGAACAATCTCAGGCAATTTGACCAGATAACAAGGAATACTATTTTCCCCCCTCCCTCCTCTATTTTTGTTTTGTTTTTGATCATTGATTTTTGAAATCTGTCATTCACTTTATTTTTGTTTGTAAATTTCAATTTATGATTAAAATTTCATTCACCCCCAATATTTTTTTTTTCCAAATATTATCTTCTAACTATAATTTATATTTTATTTTGTAAATTACTTTTGGCTAGCCACAATATTTTATAAATATTATATTCAATTCTTAAAAAAAAACAAACCCATTATTTATTTATATCTGGGATGAATTTCTCTCACTTTTTTTTTACTTTAATTAAGAGAATGCAATACAATATATGTATGTATATTATTATTAGTTCCCAATTTTTCAAGAATATATTCTCCTCCACACTCTTTTTACCTTATAAATATTTGTAGATATCAATTAATTATTTTATTCGAAATACATTTCCGAGAATTAATTTTTTTGTGTTTTTTTGGCAATGAATCGTGTATTCCTTGTTTTTTTGTTTCTCACCTCTTATAGTACATTCTTTTTAAAATAGTTCTCTCTTTTTTTTTTATATTTTTTTTAGTATTTTACATATTCACCACATTAATTATATATTTATATGCAATTACATATTTACATATTTATATATTTATATATTCATATTCATTTATATATTTTTTAACAGATGGCTTTATTTTCTAAAAGTCAAGATTACCCTCTTATTTAAAAATCGCTGTTCAAGTTCTAAAAAGAAAAAACATTCTTGGAAGACTACCAGAACAAGATGAGACATTAGGGATTTAATGTCTCTATTCCTTTCTTAGATTCAGTATTGAAGTACGTCGACATATAAAAACATGCATACAAAGGTTTTCTCAAAGGGAAAAAAGGGAAAGGTAAAGGCAATAATAAGCAAAACCTCCTCAACGCACATTTGGTTCTCTTTATGATCGCCATCAGAGACTTCGGACTTTAAAAAATTGAAGTCGTTTTCAGTTGCTCGCCGACAACTTCTGAGGAACCAGAAATTCGGGGAGAGGTAGAAGAGCTACTGAAAGACAACAAACTGTAGGAGGTAATTCTGGAATAAAATTCCGAAATATAAAATTCATCACAATATCTCTTCCAATTCTTCACCCGAATTGTCGCCAAATGCTAAAACCTCAGAGCTTTAACTTTGCGTGTCTAAGATCTCTCCGTTACAGAATAGATTGTATAATGGTTGCGTTAGATGCCGGTCCAAGAACTGTATTTCACCGACCTCGTATACTCCAACAGAGTGATGTCGGGGCTAAGCATGCTGAACTCCGATAACATATTTTCTTTGCATCTAAACTGGAAAAACCAACAATAAATTACACCCTAAGACGAGGAGGTGTGTCTGAAAATGATCGCGAAGATGCCCAACTTGATGGAGCTAAAACTGGACAACGTATTCACTGAAACTGACCCCGACTTGGTCATATCGGCGATAAACTGCGCGAAATAATTGAGACGACTTGAAATACCATACTACCGGAAAATGCGGCAGAGTGACGTGGAGCGATTGATGACCGAGAACATCTTTCTGCAGGATATCTACTTCCGACACTATCCCGAGAAAGTGCAGAGATGTCGTATGCTGAAGCTGAGGAAGTTTAGCTACAGCTCGATGACCAGAGTTATCCGTGCAATCAGAAAGTCTTCATTAAACGAGATCCGGAGAGATTATGTGATTGACATCCTCAAATACCTGCCGAAATTCGCATTCTGACAAATAAAACATAAGATAATGTCTTATGACTATTTGATGAATTTTTTATAAAAAAATATATATATTCTAATTACTGCATCGTAAATCGTGCAAACCTATTAGAATATATTTATTTAACAAGAAGAATTATAGTTTAAAAAAATAAATAAAGATTGAGTGGTTTTCTATAATATGTATCCTGTTGATTTGCTAAAAAGTTTTTAGGTTTTATTGTTTTTTCATAGTTTTTATAAATAGTATATTTTTTAAATAGCAATATATATATAGGGTTAGGGTTAGGGTTGATCGGGCACGACTCGATACTCATCAAAGCTATGCTTTGCCATCCCAACTTGCTTTCACAAATTGTTTTAACCATGAAGAGGTTGATTTGGGTTGTACCCAGTTTTTTTTTTTTTTTTTTTTTTTTTTTTTTTATATATTCTTTAAGATTATCTATATTTATTGAGAGTATCTAAGTTAATATTTTATGTATTTTTACGATATCTTAAATATTCATAAAATTAAATATGTACATATAATTTTATACTATATTTAAAAAAAGATAATATAATAATAATTTAATTTAATTAAAAAAAACATAAACAAACAAAAACTATAATACAGAACAAAAAAAAAAACATTCCTTATATTATTATATTTTTACGAATAATAATAATCCCAAAAAATATTAAAGACAGAAAGAATAATAATTTAATAAAAAAAGTAGATGCTAAATCCACATCATAAGGTGGTTGAAAGGTTAGAAAAATAGTTCAAATCCATCGTAAAGCATTAGATCTAAAAAATACACGTAGACCTCATCAACGACAACCCGTTCTATTGGCATGCCAGCATCGCAGGCCCCGTCGACACCCCTTATGCGGGAGGCACATTCCACCTCAACGTCGAGTTCAGCCAGGAGTACCCATACCGACCCCCTATGGCCAACTTCGTGACTAAAATATACCACCCCAACATCAGTCCCAGGGGTAAAATCTGCGTGGACATACTCAATGAAGAATGGAGTCCTGCCTTGACGTTTTTGGGAGTGCTGCTGAGTTTGAGCTCGCTGCTCATGGACCCGAACGTTGAAGACCCTCTGATGACGGAGGCTGCAGAGATCTACATTCACAATAGACCAAAGTACAATGCCATCGTGAGGGATTGGACCAGAAAATATGCCACTTGAATAATTTTGTAATAACCTATAGATTCGAAGCGATTATATGATTTTTAATATATTTATATATCAATGAAAGAGCCACCCCGCTAAATTTATGTACCAAACTATATCAATAACTATAAATGTATATCTAGATGAGATGTATATATAACTCTCTTATGTGTTTAAATTTATTATTACTACTTTTGATTTATATTTCTTGAACGTTATTTATTTAATGATAAGATAATCGAATTGTGTCGACCATCTTAAAACTACATTGAAAGAATAAGTACTAAAATTAAAAAAAAAATTAAAAACAAACTTAAACAAACAAAATTATATATGTGTGTTAAATAATAAAAAAATATATACATATAAATATATAAAAATAAATTAATCATGTATGAAATCGATGATGTTGTGGAACGCAAATAACGAGAACTCCTCGACACTCTCCGCACCAACCTCAAAAGGAAGCATCAAGAACTCGAAGCAACTCTACGCGAAAACCAGGCCTTGAGGGAGGAGCTCGAGGAATTCGAAAACACGCATCATAACAACCTCAACGTCATCCAGGAGCTCGAGGACGAGAACGCCCACGTCAAGGCCAAAGCCATAGAGATGAAGAAATTGGCCGAACAGCGGGCTGCATAGTACAACCAACTCAAAGCATCGCTCCAGTCCATCGGCTCAGACCACCAGCGGGAAATTATAAACAGCCAAAAACAGGAACTCAACGAGCTGAGAGCCAAGTTTGCCGAAACCCAGCAGGAATTACAGAACAAGGTCTCAGAGGGCAGAAATAGCGAGATCGCAGCAATCCAACGCCTTGAACTCAAGCACAAGATAGAAATCGAGCAGGTGTCGAATATGGCGGCCACGAAGATCAAGAGCGAGGAACTGCACTTCAACAAGAGTATGAACCATTACAAAGCAGAAACGGAGGCAACTCTGACACAGCTGAAAAACCGCAACGAAATCCTCGCAGAAGATAACAAAAACCTCCAGCAGTCCGTTAGCTCTCTGAAACAGCAGTTATTCGAGCAGGAGAACTCGTTCGCCGAACACAAACAGTCCCTAGAGCGGAGACTTAGAGATTCCGAGTACACACGGCAGGTCTACGAGAACGAACTCGGCAACACCAAGAAGTGCAGTGAGGACTGGGAGAACTCGCTCAAAGACAAAATCAAAGTGCTGCAGGCCGAGAAGGAGGAGCAGCTGCAGCAGTTTGCACTTTCTTTCCTTTATCCTGATCCTGGAGCTGCTTCTTGATCTGCGCGTTGGCAAACTCCAACTTATCGTTCTCGACCTTCAGATATCGCAACACCTCTCATATTTCTTGGTACACAAGTACGAGTTTTTGGCCAGAAATCTTGAGGAGGATAAAAAAGGGTTCCGAACAGAACTGGCCCACAAGGATCTGAGGATCGAAGAATTGACGCGGCAGGTCGCTGAGGATAATCAGCAGATTGCTCAGCAGAAGGCCACGATCGAGAAGCTGCAATATTTAGCAGAGAGCAAGAACGGGGAGATCCAGAAGCTCAAAGACGATATCACGACCCTGCAAATGAACCGAAAGAACAACAATAACAATAAAAACAGAAACAACATCAAGGGAGGAAAACAAATGCTTCATCAAGAGGATTAAGTTCTCGATGCCTTCTCCAAGGCAGGGTCGTCAGAAATGAGGGTGATTGACGATGACTGGTTCATCAGGAAATCGTCAACATTGGAGAACCACAACAACAAAGGGGCAAGTGTTGGCGTGCGGGAAGCATACGACTCCAAGAAAATATAGGCTCTCCAATCAGAAAATAATCAGCTGAAAGACGAGATAGGCAACATGGATAAAAAAATGAGGCAGGCAGCTGACTTTCTGACTGAGAAGCTCGAACTCAAAGACAAAGAAATTAAGATCCTCAGGGACGAAGTCTACCTGCTCAAAGACAAACTCAACGAAAAGGAAGGAGAAGCATTGCGACTCAAGTAAAAGCTCCAGAGTGCAGAGTTCGAGGTGCAGAAGCTTCAAGAACTGCTGAAGAACTCTAGTAAACAGTCTTTGGAAGTGAGCTGGGTCGCCAGATATCGTAGCTGAAGACTAAACTCCAGTCAATCGAAGGCGAGAGAAACATGCTGCTCGATATCACCAACTAACAGTTGGCCGAAATACGAGCTGCAGACCCAACAGCTTGCCAAGATAATTGACCACGAGGAAGAAGAACAGGAGTCATCTGAGCCAGAACAGTCGCGAAATCTCACTCGGAACTCCAACAACCTCGGGCTTCTCACTAGCCAAAGTGCGCTTCCCAGTGACATCATTGGAGAGTTTAACAAACCAGTCAGTCAGTCCCATCCACAGGAAGAAGGGCGCGAGTGACAACAGGCAAACAATGGTCTATCGGGAGACCGTAGTGAAAGCGTAAAGGGAGGAGAAACAGCCCAGAAAACGGACGGAAACTCAAACAAACCTGATTAAACAGCGACGAGAGCTGGTGGCAACGAGCAAGGCTGCTCCTTCGTTGCAGGTGAAGGGAGAAGAAGCGAGAATCCAGGAGAGGGATGT
>JAHDVE020006051.1:0-45011 GCA_022606495.2 Halesus radiatus | reverse complement strand
AATGGTCTAACCATCATCATTTTCTTTTAATAGAACCCTGGAAAATATTTTCTTTTATATGCATAACTTTCATGCTAGAAAAGCTTAAGGGAGCGACATCTATCGACTTGTGGAGAGTTTGATTACAGTGAATTATAATCCAATAATTTTGATTCATAAAACTCGTTGCAACATAAAACCACGAGATGGCAGTGAGAAGAAGACGTTCCCTCTTATAAATAAACATCACAGGATTGGGTGAAATCAACGAAAAAGTTACCAATCAAACGAGCGTTTTACATAAACAACAATTAGTGGTGACAGGACAAAGGAAATATTAATTATTTGTGTGAATCGAAAGGGTTCAGATCAACGGCCTATAATGTAAACATTTCACTAGCGGTCGAACAGGACGAGAATAGGTCGTGAACTTTAAAGGAAACAATGGGAAATGCAGAGATGAATAACCATTGAAAATGGAAGTAGAAAGTAAAAATAATATGCAAAATGTTAATTACAAATAAAAAAACTACAAAGAAATGATTTATCTTGCACGAGGAAAGGCGTGTTTGCATTAGAATTTAGACAGAAAGACGTGTCATGTAAGGCTAAGCGGAAAAACAACGAATTAGAGAAAATAATTCAGAGAACAATAGCTTCAGCAGATGAAAAAGAGAAGAAACAAGAATTATACAGTATGGAAACTTCGGCAAACTTAAGAGGCGATTTAGGCGAGACTAATGTGAAATAGAAGTACAATTTTCTAATTTCAGGAACGTAGATAATTACAAGGGAGTGAAACTAGGCTGATTTTAGGTGATAAAAGGTATTAATTGAGTAGATTCAGGACATCAGATATTATGAAAATGTAGATGAGAAATGTATCAATCAATTATAAAATTTAAACTGAAGGAATTCAATAGAAATATTGAGATATATGGACTACTACTTTGAATATAGTTCGATACATTTAGGTAAAATTTTGAGGTTGTCAATGACTAATGTAAACAAGGCGACAAGAATTGTGTATTTAAGCGGCCAGATGAACATGAAACTCGGGTGATAGAGAGGCAAACAAACAATTAAGGTTATACAGGGAAGATAGGAATATTTATTTAAGGAAAAGTAATAAAAAATAATGAGTTTTCGATAAACTCTGATTTATATCGGTTTTTTTACAAAAGTAAGGGTTATTACCCATAGTAAACAATAGGCTAATGGGATATTGAGTTAGAGTGAAATGGAAGAAAGGGGAGTGGCCAGGAAAGAAGTGAACGAACTCATATCTACCAGGTTTGGGGTAGGTAAATCACAGGTAAAAAGGCCTATAAATTAATACACAAAATTATTAAAGGTAGTGAAAAATCAATTAAGGATGATATCAATCGACCCGGATGAAAGTATAAACAGACGACAGGTACATGCAAAAGGTGTAATACAGCTAGACCAGGAAGAAGCAGTGCAACACATTGAAAAAATCATTCTGGAAAGGTATATTTATTAACTCAGGCAGGTGAGGTGGGGAAGAAATTATAAAGTGTTTACACCAATATTAGGATCAATTGAGAATTGCACGAAAATATGCGTTAATCGGATATTCACATGTTAGATCAGAGAAAAACCATGTTACCATCGGAAAATTCATAAATAAAAAGATATCGCGTATAAAGACAACCAGGGACTAAGGGAAATTCTAAAATTGAACGATGTGAAGAAGGCGCTTCTTTAAATAAAATTCAATAATGACATGGTGGCTATAAATACGAGATACCCGAGTTCATAGGCGACCAAAGAATAAGCGATAGACAATATTTTCAGAAAAAAAAACATGAATCGAAATTTCCAATTCTATAATAAGGAACAGCAGGGCGATCTAGAGGAATGCACTAAATTCGATCCTGGCCGGAGTGAGGAAAAGTGATGGATTCAGAGGCGGGCCAGATTTTATCTAAATATTTACATTGAAGAATTACAGTCGAAATTAGTATTACTTACATATAGGTTTACGAGTTAATAGAGAACATAATTTAATGTAGGTATGGAATGGAGTTAAATACTTTTGATTCTAAGCTAGGTATATAAGGCAATGTAATGAGGGAATATGGGATTAGTCGCGGAATACGTCGGGCGAGAAAATATTAAATTACGTGCTGGCCGATTTTAAGTAATTGTTTTGTTTTTGGACTTAGGAAGTTTCATTTGATTTGTTTCTTACAATTAAATAAAGTTTTAAATAAATTCTTTTAAATAGTTGTTGGATTGATTCAACAATAGTTTGATTAAATTCAACAATAGTTTGATAAATATTGAAGTTTCTAAAATTCATTATATTTAAGTTGATACTAAAAATTACTTCTGTGAACTAATTAAAATTGGTGGTTTTAAGTGAAATTATAATAATCGAAAGTGTTTATAAATAAAGTGTTTGAATCGAAGTCTTCTAAAATTCATTATATTTAAGTGAAGTGATATAAAAAGTGACCCAGTAAATAAAGTGTTTTGTGTTCGAATTAATATTGTATTAAAATAAATTCTCTTGTTGATCTAATTTTCTCAAACTGTTAGAGCAATGTGATAATAATAATAATTTAATAAATATTGAAAATTTCTAAAATTAATAAAGTTATTTGTTTAAAGATTTTTAAAAATTAGCTTCTGTGAATTAATTAAAATTGTTTAAATGAAATGTGATTTAATTCATATTTTGTGTTGAACTAAATTCATTACGAGTTTAAGAAAAATTAAATATAATTGCGTTTAAAATAACTTAGTGAAAGTTTAAAAACGGCTGAGTCTTAGTTTCATATAATTCATTTTTTAATACCTAGCGTGGGATTAATTTCGTCAAAGAAAAATAATAAAGCTCTAAAATATTACCAAGCGTTCGGTTTACGGATTTAATTAATGGTTAGTAAAGAGAATTACGTGAGTACAAAGAATAAAATAGGAAAATAAAACAACAAAAATTTAAATATTGTTTAATAATATCCGGATTGAGAGAGCATTAAATTTGAAGAAATAGTACAGATCGGTGGATCACGAATTGAAATTGGGAAACACTAGATTGTATTAAGTAAATATTTCTAACTTAGATTAAACATTCCAGGCAGGGAAGTTCAATATTTTCTGAATCTTCATATTGGCGTGTATAAGCCGTCTGGAAAAATTATGAATTTGTCGGAATTCAGGTGAGTCAAATTAATATACAAGTTTTCAGGATCCCAGGGAAGGCGAGGATGGAGATATGAATTATATTTCTAATGACTTATAAGTACATGTATTGTATGTGTGTATATGTAAATATGTAAATATGTATATATATATATATTTATATTTACTGTTTAATATATAGGTCAATACTATACGACCGTTATCTATCATGAGTGAATGTTTTGTATACTTGATCAAAGCCGTTCTAATCAAATATTTGTGCTAGCTCCATTAAATATTTTACGATAATCCTCTCTTTTCACATTGAATTATAATTAAACTAGTACTATAGATAATTCAATTGTCTCACTCAATACCAGTACTTGAATTTAAATATTCAGAAATATAATTTTTACATACATACATCTAGGTATTTATAATAATTTCCGTTAGATACTTACCTGTATAAACCTCTCTTTTCGCATTGAATTATAATTAAACTAGTACTATAGATAATTCAATTGTCTCACTCAATACCAGTACTTGAATTTAAATATTCAGAAATATAATTTTACATAAATACATCTAGGTATTTATAATAATTTCCGTTAGATACTTACCTGTATAAACCTCTCTTTTCGCATTGAATTATAATTAAACTAGTACTATAGATAATTCAATTGTCTCACTCATTACCAGCACTTGACTTTAAATATTCAGAAATATAATTTTTACATAAATACATCTAGATGAATTAAACTAGTACTATAGATAATTCAATTGTCTCACTCATTACCAGCACTTGACTTTTTAAATATTCAAAAATACCTATTTTTACATAAATACATTTAGGTATTTATAATAATTTCCGGTAGATACCTACCTGTATAATTGTCTTTATCGAGTTAATTCATAGTCAACAACTTCAGAACATCTTTTTATAGGTATTTCACTGTGTAGTGAAATAACTTCGGCTAAAGACTTGGCCTTTACTAAGAGTATGTATGTGTGTATAGGTATATATATATAAAGAAAGTGTATAATGTATCTATCAAATCTATATGGCCGTTATTTATTTTATGTTTATTTATATACAATGTTTAATATATATATATATAAAACCATTTATTATATTTATGTATATGTCCTATAAAAACTATTTATTTTATTAGTATATATTTTCCATAACATATAAATTCGAAAACTAACGTTACTAATATTATCAACATTCCAAACGATTTTTTATTAATTCAAAGATCGTTATCATTCTAAAACAAACCAATGAATCCTAATTGTTATGCTTCCTGACGGGGGTCTCTGACACTTAATAACTGTCGCATATCTCAATGACACACATCCTCGACTGTTATTAAAACTAGGTCAACATTCCAAACCACACCCTCTTTTATCGAAGTATGTAGATACGTATAAGTATGTATATATATATTCGAATTTCAGTACATCTTACGAAGAATAAGTACTTTAACAAACGTCGACATTTAATTGAAAAATAACTATCATCTTTTGCGGTGGACTATCATCTTTTAGAAATCACGTATTTGTAGTTTGCGTACATAAATATTTTATAGCGCCATTTTCATAGAAAGATTCAATTCAAAGGCGCTCCACACCCGTTCGAACATATTGATGAATTCAACAGAACAAACAAAAACCCACATTATTAAAAATATCAAAATAAGCATAATCATTCGTCGACAATACGTTCCCAAATTATGTTATAAAATTAATTTTATCTTCGACTTAGGTTTTCAAGGTTCAGGCCTTGCAAATTTTGGGCTTTTTGGAGTCCTACCTTTTTCTCCAAACAAAAATCAATCTACAGTTAAATTCAAACTACATGAGATAGCAGGGTCTCATTAAACCAATCTGTCAACCAAACCAAAAAATAATATATCATGTATATTGTATTATCACTTTTACGTATATTCTTATGTAATATGTCTGAATATCTGGCACAGATTCACGACCTGTGTTGGAGATGTCAGATCCACAATTTTCTGGGAAAACTGGAGTATTGTGGATTATAAAAACTCGTATTGTTTACATATATTTATAATTTGTACCTATCGATTGGGCAGAGATAATTGCTGATTTAAGCGTGGTTATCTCTGAACTCTTGATGCAGGGGACGGCCTTTCAACCCGGACTTTGCAAAAATTCGCAAGTATATAATGTTGTTTGACGAGGGGACGGAACCGGTTTGATCTCCTTTAAATGTAACTGTCTGGAGGAAGGGAATTCGGAGGGTCTCGGACCCATGGATAAGGAAGGTGCTCTTTCCGTCGCGGTACAGGGGATGACCAATAGCGCACGAACTGAAAATTGAAGAGGTTACGTATACCGTTTGGTCAGGCTGTACGTCTGTGAAGAGAGAGTTACTGACCGGAAAAGTGGTCATCTGAGTACTTTAGGGGTTGGTCTGGAGCCGAATTGCAGCAAAACAAACCGTATTCGATCTCTCGTCATAACAAAAGCTGTGTAAACTAAAACCTAATCATGTAATTTTCCCAAATTTAGGAGAGGATGGAGATGGCGCCAAAACAAGTAAAACTGTACCTTTTTACCATGAAATTCATTGAAACTAACCCATGTAGAATAACACTTAGTACGATGAGGAAAGGCGATAATACTGTGATCATTACATTTATGTATACCAAATTTAAAAATTGAAACTACGTCGTATTATATAGATCAGGAATAGTGCAATTAGTATAGCCCAGAAGCTAAGTTTTCCCATTAAAACTCACGATAGAAGAAAAATAGAAAATTTAGGGGGAAAGTTAGGAAAATGCTAGTCTTCCTATAGGAAATTAACGTAGATTGCATAGTAGGATAATAATAGAGAGTTCAGAACATTAAAGTCTAAGATAGGAATGTTAGGAATACGAATTCTGTCAATGGTATGCGAGAGTCTGCCTACGCTACAAAGAATAGGGGTTACCACAAAATAAGACCTTGTTTTTCCAATAGTCTGAACCAAAAATCAGAACACAACGTAGACTCCGGAAAAGCTTGGGAAATTGACCACATTGGAGTGCAAAATTTCCGTGAAAATCATGAAAATCATGAAAATCGGAAACACTCGAATGTTAGCATAGGGCTGGACGTTACACGCTGGCCAAGGAGGAGAAAAACCTCAAATTGAAAGGAAAACTACAAAGAGTTTTCCGATCACATTAGTTAGGAAAATTTAAGGCAGCAGTAGAGGAGTCATCTTAAATCGGTGGCGCGAACGGAAGTCTATTGCTAAATTAAATCATAAACGAAGGAAG
This sequence comes from Halesus radiatus, assembly GCA_022606495.2. Classification (NCBI taxonomy): domain Eukaryota; kingdom Metazoa; phylum Arthropoda; class Insecta; order Trichoptera; family Limnephilidae; genus Halesus; species Halesus radiatus. The sequence continues at coordinate 38,589 of JAHDVE020006051.1, read as the reverse complement.
GACGGGCCATCACATCTTTAAAGCCTAGTAGGAGGGGGGGGCCATCTCAACCGTGACGTCACACGCTTTTCGGTCGGACCGGCCGCCAAGGTTTTCTTAAAATGTCAATATTTTGATGGCTTGTATATTCGGTATTTTCCAAAAATTCGAAAGGTTATTTTCGCAACATTCTCTAATTAAAGTGATATATTTATAAATAACATGAAATTTCGTTGTAGGACACAATCTTATTGTTTTAACATCAAAACTCTTGGTACGATTTGTGTATGATTTCCATGGATACAGATCAGACGTTACCACTCTTCGCTCACGGGTAAGTTTGCCCGTACACTAAAGATTTTTAGTAGGTATTTATTTATTAAACATAAAATAGTTCCAGTTCGTGCGGTCTAATATAAAATTATATATTTTACATATCGCTTATTTCTAATACTTATTACATACGTAATATTTACATATTACTGTAAACATGATTTATCAGGGGGCATTGTTTATTTCACTGCGAAGTAAGCTGCTACACATTTTAATGTCTTAATTGTTTAATACAGTAAACAATTTTGTGTTTGGGATTTGTTTTTTTTTTTTTAATATAATTTGATTATATTATTATTCCCAAGTACTATATCTTTTCCAAGTTTTCACCATAACTTATTTATTACTCGATGACGTTCATCGTATTTTCGATTGTCAATTTTTTTTTTAAGAAAGACAAATATTCCCTGGTAACGAATAACCTGACAATATTTGAAAATCTCCTACTACCATCACAGTAAGCGGACGATGTTGCTTGTGTCGTAATGGAGGACTTAGCCAGCCGAGGAATTGAACTCACTGATCATGTACTTTGTTTTTGAGATGTTGATTTTAAGTTTGTTAATTTTCAACCATTTGGACACATTGTTAAGGTCGCCATTGATTTTCTCAAGTATACTTCGATAATCCTTAGCTGTGATATAAATAAACACATCAAACGTAAATAATCTTATTTGAACTCTTTTATGACTTATCGAGGTTAAAAAAACAATTCCACATAAGTACCATTACTAATGTTTACATTATTTTACTAGCAATTTGATCACGATATATCCAAAAGAGAGTGAAGAGGGAAGTTTTTCCTTCCCTGATTTTTTTTTAAAATTGATTTTTTATATTATGGTATATACCCTTTTGCATAAAAAAGCAATGGAATTTCGCAAAAAATATATTTATGTTTTTTATCCCAGTACACCCTGTATGTTTTGAATTGTGACCGCGCAATGCGTGACTAATTCTTGAATCGTTTCCTCATTGCTGAGGATCGTGGTCCCCACTCCAATTCCCCTGGTAGACAAGACTCCTCCACTCTTCGCGGTCCTGCGCTGCATGGAGAGCTGCGGACACCGACGTTTCGAACGCCTGTAATACTTTATCACTACAACGCATTGGTGATCTTTTCTGCTCCTACATTCCACTTTGCCAGTGACCATGAGCTTCTCCAGGTTTGAATTCTCAGTTTGGCGAACAACGTGTCCAACGCACTTGAGAATACCCGTATACTGTAGGCAGACAGCTCACAGCCTGTTGTGGATACCAACCTCTTCCAGAAAAAATGATGTATTAGTACGCCTAGCTGTCCATGGAAACCTGGACATTTTTCTCCAGCACAACATCCCGAAGTCGCCTATCTTCTTCCTTCCGCTGGCTCCAACGTATGACTAAAGTCTTTCAATCACCCAGCAGTAAAACAAGCCTCGGAAAAGAGACTAAAACCACAATTTGTCATAAGGAATTTGGGTGGAAAAACATCACATGCTTACTCGCTCGTCGTTTTTCATTCCAAAAGCAGGTCCTGAGTTCGGTTGTCTCTTATTGTGGACGCGTTTAGCGGCGGAATGTCCGCCTGGCGCCAGAGGACACCTTCGGCCTTTTAATAATCCCACTTCAAATATTTCTCAATTATATCTACCTTTATGTTTAGGAGACTCGAATAAATGTATTTTTGGCAAGGAATCCCGCCAGAGATCCACAACGCAGGGCTTGGAAAATTTACTTATTTTTTATTTACGTCGTGAAAAATTAATTATATAAAAATCGTTTTTAATCGAAGACTTAGTTTATCCGTGAAATGCTTTCCGGTGAAATTGCGTTATAATGCGTTCAGGGGCGCTATTCCCGTTTTTTTATTTATATGAATACCGCACACGAGTCCCAACTGCTCCCAACCGTCTGGAGCCAGTGAGACTATGGCATCACCAAATGGGGAATATTGTGAGGGATAAGGTATCTGGGAGGGGAAGAAGAAGAGGAAGAGGAAGATGGGTAAAATACCCGGCTATTCAGATCTGGTCACCAAACACGGCTAAAAGCCATTTCAAGCAACGTTTCAATTCTGAATGGTGGTCTTTCACCAGGGCGATACTGAAAGTATCTTCCACTCTGGAACGTGCGCGTTACGCAGAATCGAGTATTCAGTCATGTAGGTGTGGATTTGGCCGGCCCATATATCTTAAAGGAAGGAAAACGCAGAGGCGCTAAGACATATAAGGCTTACTTTGCAATTTTTGTCTGCATGTCAACAAAGGCAATACATTTAGAAGTTCTCTCTGATTTATCGTCCGAGGCCTTTATCGCTGCTTTAGACAGGTTCGTGTCGAGACGCGGTTTATGTCAGGCTATTTATTCGGACTGTGGTACAAACATCGTAGGAACTAAGCGACATTTGATAGGTACACAAAAATTCTTGAATAATTGTCCTATTGATGAACATGTAATGCATGAATGTTCGGAAAAGGGAATAATGTGGAATTTGAATCCTCCTTCCAGTCCCCACTTCGGAGGACTCTGGGAAGGGAACATAAGAGTAGTAAAGAACCATTTCAAACGCGTCATAGGGGATAATTCATTAACGTATGAAGAATTTACTACAATACTAAACAAAATAGAAGCAATAGTAAACTCTCGGCCCCTGTGTGCTTTAACGTCAGACCCTGAGGACGTTCAAGCTTTGACTCCAGGGCACTTCTTGATTGGTGAGCCGCTTACTTCAATTCCCGAATATAACTATTCGGATGTTAAAACCAACCGACTCAATCGATGGGAACATTTGCTGAAAATGACGCAACACGCTGGCATACTGAGTATTTACAAGAGCTACAAAACCGCGTTAAATGGTATAAAACTGCACGTAACTTTCAAGTAAATGATCTGGTAGTCATCAAGGACACTCGGAGTCCTCCGTTAAAATGGCCACTCGGTAGGATAAAGGAGGTGAAACCGGGATCTGACGGGATCGTGAGAGTTGCCTCCGTTCAAACGAGCGATGGTGTCTATCTACGGCCTGTAACAAAACTTTGCCTTTTGCCTATAGAATAGATAGTAACGTTTCATTGTATCTAGGTTTAAATTTAATTTAGGGTCTTTATAGACAATTTCTTGGTTTTGCGCAACAAGTGCATTCGTTGCTTGCCTGTGATTCGGCAACAATTTGTTCATTATCAACGTGCGGAACACCACAAATTAATTAAATAAAATCTTTTTAAGGAAGATTCCTTACGTTTTTCCTTAGGGTGAAAGACTTCTTGATTGACTGCGGAATTCCGGTGAGACATAGTAAAAAAGTCCTAAATAGATTGTCAAGAGATTATCTGAAAACACAAATTGATGAAATATCTTCAAGTGGCATAAGATTTTGAACTAAAAATTTAAAAAACAATTACATTATATTATAATTCATTTTAATACTTTTTTATTTTATTTTTAAATACCATAAATAATTTTTTTAACGAAGAATCATGTTTTATAAAAAGGTATCTACATCATTAGATAGTAATGACCTTTTATTGTCTCTAGTTCTGAAAGTGACATTTGAATTTGTGGCGACCGAAGAGGTGGGTCATTCCACTTATTTTAAAAACTCGGTTCCAATTCTGAGTTTAGCCACATGGACTCGATTCCTCGGACTCGGTCTTCGCTACTTTCGGTCGGCATAGGTCCGCCGTTCCGGAATCAAAAATCGTTCATATTACACTAATGAATACGGAAGCCTTTCGTTTCTGACTTCAATCCAAAACCTTTGCCGCCCCTTGAGTGTGAGTTCGAAACGAGTGAATCCGGATTTGCGAACTCGGAGTGAGTCCACCGCCTTCGGAATCGAATTCATTGGACTCGGCCGGTTGTACCGACTCTCTTTAATGCCCCGCTTGACGTGAATTGTCAAAAATGTCAACATCTATATAATGTTTAATAATGTGTACTAGCTAATTATGTTTAAAGTAAATAATAACGTAATTGGTAACATACTTGATATTGAGTTTTTCTCTTGTAAAACGTCACAAATATTGACATTTTTGATGAATGTCGCTCGCTAAATTCAGCTGACAGCTGTCATCCGAGAGAACCGGAACCGTAGTTAAGTAAGAAGGCTTTAACCCTAAGGAAAAAGTTAAGGAATCTTCCTTAAAAGGAACGGGAATAGCGCCCCTGGTCCCTTCAGATTAGACTCCTCGGGATCAGCCTGCTTTGCATCATATTTAGTACCTACCCCAAGTAACAGCCCAGCTTAATAACTGAATGCTGCCAGAGAAAACTTTTTTCTTAACTGAACACATTATTTCCCTCGGGACCTATGTCATCTTTGGAGATGCTGTCTTGAGAATATTTTTGAGGAAAGGTAGGAGGGAACCTAGTTCTTGGGATGGCCCATGTTGTAGAAGGGAGAAAACATAGGCCGGCAAATTGTTTTACAGCCGGATTTTTGAACTCAATGACGGGTTGTAGAAGCGACCCATTATCACGTGACAAATGATATATATACATAAAAATTATGGACGTACGTTTGGAATATTATGACGCTAATTCCTCAGAGCACCTTTAATTGATAGACCGGTAGAACAAACACAGTATTCCACTTGACGTCTGTGCTCCACTTGTTAAGAGGAATGGCTATGCTGCCCATTTCATACACAATTTAATTTTGGATTTGAGGCCAAAATACCCATCCAAACTGAATGATATACATATTAAAGGTATAGTAAATATCTAGTACCGATGAGAATTATTTTATTTATTTTTGTTTTAAATTATGAAGTATATCCCATGAAAAAAAAATCAATATTCATAATTTTAGAGGCGACTTAGAAAAAAATATTGGCGGGTTTATTATATTTAAAAAAATAATTATCGTATTTGCTATGTAAATATAATTACGTAAATAAAAATATAAAAACAAAACATTAAAGAAAAAACATTTTTTCGGGTCGATATTTTAAATTATGTTCGGCAAATTTGTGTTCCAACGTAAATTAATAAATTTTAATTTTATTTAAAGTCCACCATTAATGCTTATTTTAATATGTTTTTTTTATTTATTTTATATTAGATTATATTTTCAAAATAAACGCGATAAAACTTTTTTTTAAATCAAACAATTGTTAAAGGTGCCTCTAAAATCGCAAAAAATCAATTCCTTCAATGGCTTATATTTCATAATATAAAACAAAAATAAATAAATTACTTCTAATTCTTGTTAGATATTTACTATTTTGGCCTCAAATCCAAAATTACATTTTGTATGCCGTTCCTCTTAAAATAGGGGAATCTATCGAACTTAACAAAATTGTAGTCTATTTCTAAAATAATTCATTGAGTTCGTAGGTACGCCTTAACACAGCAACCAGGACCTTAACAGCAGCCAGCACACGGGGAATATCTCACACTACATACCTTATACCTCTGCCACATACACATACCACATAGTACGAGTACATACCATATTATGAAGACGCATTCTTGAAACGCAGCCAAGTCCGACTCAGGCCGCTACCTGGGTATATCACTTATTGAATACTTTTATCTGCGATATTCGCCTGTCATGGAATCATAATGCGATCACTCAAACTAATGGATCGTACGTATAACAAATTACATAGTTTTTTGTAGAGATAATAACTCTCATACCTAAAGACACACGGAGAAACTTTTCGTATAATATTCGTTCGTCAAAGCCCCAGTAAAAGCCGTTTTTATATTGGCAAGCTGTAGGTGTGGTGGTTTACGAGACGTATGGAAATGTCGAACTTCCTAAAACATAATGAGACAAACGAAGGACAACTACTCTCTTCATCTCTCAAATCACATTCCAGCATAAGAAACTGCACAAACAGCAGACTCATAAATAGATACATTAAACCAGCCGAGGAAGGAATGCCATTTCAGCGTTGTTACGATTCGTTTAATCGTCGGTTAGTTGATATTCCTTAGATTTAATTAATTTTAACTATGCAACGCGTCAAGATTGATACTTAATTTCTACCTACGCAAACATTCTAATTCTACGTGAAACACAAACATCGGCATCCACAATACATTAAACAAATCTGATCCGTAAACATTTAAAATCCGCTGAAGAGACGTACGTAGATGAAATCATTACATAAGTGAATAAAAAAGAAGAATTGCAGAAAAACAAATATTTAGACTAAATTGAAATAGAACAGTGCTTTTGGTAGGAATGCATGAAACGAACCACGTGTTCATAACATAATAACATGCAAACATTAAAACTGCTTGTCGGAAACGTAGCGTTTTTTTCTTTTACAAGAACCATTCAATTTACACAGAAATTTCCAAAACATCTTATCATTATGCTGAATTGGTTTTCACACCCACGCTAGGTCAAGTTCAGAAAACGTTTTCCTGGGTACCTATTCCTATGTACTAGGGATGTTCTTTTAACCTCTACAAATACACGATTCTCGGGATCTTGTCAATAATATAACAATGCTATTCCCGCAAGCATGATAGTTACAGGAACACAACTTTACACTCTCCCTGCCTCCCCTTCCACCCGACTTCTGACTCTCACTCGTCCACTTCACCAAACCTACAATGGAGATAGCTCTGCTCCAGACGAAGAAACTGAAAGAGATACCTAAATACCAGGGAAACATCAACTCATCAATCGTTTCCATAATAAGAGTAGGCAGGTACATAGTAGGTTTGTCGGAATGCCGTTCGGGAAGGAGGAATGTAGTAGGAGGTATCCACCGCCGAGTAGATCGCGGTGGGCGACGGACGCCATGAAGCTGAGTCGCTCTGCTCAAAATAACTTTGTCGGTCTGAGCCGAGCAGTCCCGTGGAATGTTACATAGTCACCATAGTCAACAGCCCTGCTAAACTACCAGCATATTGCACGCATGGCTGCTTCTCTTTATTTACATTGGCCATTGGCGTCCTTTCTGTCATTCAAGACGCGCAAACCCCACACGCCCGCGCCCGCCCCGGACTGTACCAGGGTTCAGAGTACACACCACGTACTCTACACAGTATGTACACTAGTACCCGTTGAGCGGCTGAACCCAATGCCCACGTTCATAAATGCAGTAAAATTATATAGAATATCTCACTTTAATGGTCTTGGCAATACTTGCAAAGACCGTGGGACCTTTGAATTCTTGACGGCCTGAATTGCGAATTAATTTAATTAACTTTATCTGAAATTAACAAACATCATCATCAAATAAATATTAAGCTGTATAATTGTAACACCGTGCTTTGATTACATTCATCATTTAAGAAAGCGAAATTTGTTTAAAGTAAATAAATCCGCCGGCATATTCAATAAACGTATCATCACAGCTGAAATGTCTGTGTACAGGTTGACACGGTTGATTAATGTGGTTCCGAGTTGCTCATTTCCTGGTATATTTTGTCAGCATCCACCAGAGTCCTATAGTTTGTAGGTATAATCAGTAGCCGGTACCAATTATAAGAACGAGTGTTGGGAGGAATGTCTCTATCATAAATACCCACGCCTAATGGTGTTACGTTAGATTTGTTGACATTTCTGCCAGTGAGAATTCTGCGGAGTTTATTTGTATTTTTGTTGGAATTCTGTTGGAGATATGCCACGCAAACTGTTTGCTCTCAAATGCTTGTCTGATTAGTGCGACCTGCTCGCACCTGTAGACTATTTCCAACTTGGCTACCTCTCCTTGGGCTTGGGCTACCTACGGGAACTATGACGAGAGACTTTAGCAGTTGTGTATCCTGTGTTCGGAGATTCGCGTCAACTCAGGTAGGTATACTGAGCATGCTCGAGGGTGAAAATAGTACCTATGATTTTACAAAATATAATGATTCAGAAGAGTCACCAAACTAAAGCAAAATAGGAGAGACATGGGTAGGCACATAGCGACAGATAAAAAACTTTATTTGAAACATCTCCCGATGGTGTCCATAAAAGTGCACCATTCCTTATAGTAAAAAATCATTCTATTATAGTATTATATGACCCATTTATTAATTATAATCCACATGGGATAAGGAAAACAATAATTAAATCTCTAACAACAAAACAACAACATTTTCTCTCGGCTAGATGAGAGTATTGAAAATATATTGTTAATTTTTTAAATAAACACAATTTGTAAGATAATTTCCGGGTAACCTTGACCAAAACCCACAAGTTATTCTATTGTCTATGTTTAGTGACCAAATGCAAACAGTCATGTTCATCTCCAACCTTCCTGTCACCTTCTTACAGCCTACCTTCTCATTCGCGTTGCTCATTATTCGTAATCTTATTAGCTCCTGAGAATCCCAATGCACGTTGAAAATATTACTGTCCTTCCTCACACTCGTAAAATAATACAAGTTCGCCTTGAGAATACATAATGCAGATAGTTAAACGGTGTTTCATAATACACAGAATAAGTTGCAGGCGATCCCTCTCTGATCTCCTGCGCAGCACATCGTTGTTTTGTTTTGTGTATTTTTACAGTGTTTGACCTTCCTCGGCCGGGCGACCTTTCAGGGATCTTTCAGCGGTTAAATCAGCGCCTAATTGTAAGCAATCACATCATTTATATTAGATAACTGACAGGGGGGTATATATATATATATTAAGAACGGTTCAGTATACTATACTAGACTTAACTGTCATATGTAAAGTGGATATGTGTATGTTACTTATTGACGTTTTTTTTAACCATCAGTGTATTTTTAACGCTAGTGTTTTGTTTTTATTCATTATTTGGCACGAATGGAGTCATCTTTTTTATATAAATACCACACAAGAGTCCCAACTGCTCCCAACCGTCTGGAGCCAGGGAGGCAACGCCTCACATCATTCCCCAATTGGGGAATGATGTGAGGCGTTGGGGAGGGGAAGGAGAAGGGGAAGAGGAAGGTGGCGAAATACATGGCTATTCAGATCTGGTCACCAAATATGGCTAAAATCTATTTCAAGCAACGTTTCAATTCTGAATGGCGGTCTTTCACCAGGGCGATACTGAGAGTACCTTCCACTCTGAAACGTGTGCAAATATACTATATATTATTTTTAAATGAATTAATTGTGAAACAGCATAAATTAATTAAATAAAATTTATTTGCTCACGCCGGGATTTGAACCCGCGACATTCGGATTCGTAGTCGAGAGCCTTACCCCTCGATCATGGAGGTCGTCGTCTAATTATTTGTCTAAACGCAAGGATCAACAGACTTTGTTTCAGTGCATGTAATTTTTTGAAGTTGATTCACAACGCTAATAAATCTTTAAAAAAAATTTTTTTACCTGTGCTAAAATTGTTTCGAAGCAAAAACTGACACTGAATGGAGTGGCAAATACTTACATCCCACGTACACCACGTATCTCCGTAAAAAAGGTTGTTTCCAATTTAAAAACATTTTCGTAAAGAAATATTCGTGTTTTGTGCGTCACATTTACAACATTCGCAGGGATTCAAAACTTAAAATCTTTTTTTACGAACGGCGAAATGTAAATAGATTTAGGTACTTAAGTGTATTTTGGGATGTTCTCTTTTTCTAAAGTCTTAATTGATCAATTTAAACTAAGCATTCTCAAATTGCTGCTTTGGAAAAGCGCAGTAAATTTTCCCGCCTTTCCGTGCAGTCAACATGAGAACAAAGCACATTGTGGTAGTACCTATTCGTAGCACACAGAAAGTCTATTACGGGATTTGCGGCGCATTCAGGTGCCAGATATATTTAGAAAAACGTCATCGCCAGTGAATTCCAAACTCAGAATAAATATACGCCGATCTCTCCTTCTCCTTCCTTTTATTACATTCTCTTCGCAGTTATAGGAATCGACATGTTATTGAGGCATTAAATGTAACAAACTTAACATCCGGTGGATTCCAACTATTTATTTCTATCAATGAAGAAAATAATATTAACATAACCTAAATGAAACATGAAATGTTTTTAAATCTTAATAAAAATAATTAATAATTAAAAATTGAATTCTTTAGACTTTTATGAAAAGTCAATAGATGTCTCATATAAATAAAAAGTCGGATTTAAATTCGAGACACTGTTTAAGTTTGCAATTGAGTTCGGGTAGAACTTTGTAAACATCATAAAAATAGCTGCCAATAATGTGATATTAAAAATGGAAAAAAATATTCACAAACCTTGAATTTGAGATATGATATCGATGAAGATGACACAAATTGAGCTGGTCTCATTAGCTAAGTCGGTTGAGCGTTGCCCCGGATAGGCGGAGGACCTGGGTTCGAGTCCCAGATGCGACTGAAATCTTTTTAGTTTCTGTCCCTTTGTCCGGTTTCATCTTTCATTTGGGTTATGTTAATATTATTTTCTTCAATGATTAAATATTACAACGTGGTTTTTAAATCTCAATAAAAAATAATTAATAAATAAAAATGTATTTATTTCTAATTTATTAGCATTTACCTTACTTGCTTATGTGTAAGGAACACACATTTTTCATTACCTATACATAACATTTTCGTAAACGAGGTTGTACGACATTTTGATATGATAACCCAACGACTGACTCAACATATCGGAGCTAGCGAGATTGAAGCCCCCTGAAAATTGGGGATTGTCGAGTGCCGGAAATAATGATATGGGATATAAAAGGATTGTTAATTATTAAGTAATCTTTTTTCGTATCGGTAACTGAATAACATAGGCAGAGTCATTTCAATTCTAAACTGAAGTAACATCCTACTCTGAACAACGAATTATTAATAGCTAAAATCAGAAAATGCAAATATCTTGAATACAGTCTCACCTTGGCGATGACTTTGGCAAGTGTTAAGGAAAATGTTTCACGTTAACAAGTGCGGCGTCATGCTACAGTATTTAATTCATTCCAAGTTTAAATGTGGAAATTGATTCATTCTTACTCTTTTGACCGGTCTATTTGAAATCACCAACATCTTTATTAGTTCATTTTTAATTATTTTATTAAACTTTAAAAACCTCATTGCAATATTTAATCATCGAAGAAGATAATATTAACATAACCTAAATGAAACATGAAACCGAAAAAAACAACAGAAAATAAAAAAAAAATGTGTCAGATATATATGTATGTATTTATTTTTTTCTGTTGTTTTTTTCGGTCCTGGGTTCGAGTCCCAGATGCGACTGATATCTTTTTTTATTTTCTGTTGTTTTTTTCAGTTTCATGTTTCATTTAGGTTATGTAAATATTATCTTCTTCAATGATTAAATATTACAATGAGGTTTTTAAACTTCAATAAAATAATTAAAAATTGAATATCCTTTAGACTTTTAGAAAAAAATCAATAGATGTCTCATATAAATAAAAAAAATCGGATATTTATCCGAGACACTATTTAGGTTGCAATTAAGTTCTTGAAGAACTTTGAAATCATCATAAAGATAATTAAAAATAGAGGATGATATTGACAAAGTCTTGAATTTGAGATATGATATCGATGAAGATGACATAAATTGAACTGGTCTCAATAACTAAGTTGGTATAGCGGTTGTCCCGGAAATACAGAGGTCCTGGGTTCGAGTCCCAGATGCGACTGATATCTTTTTATTTTCTATTGTTTTTTTTTTCGGTTTCATGTTTCATTTAGGTTATGTTTATATTATCTTCTTCATTGATTTCTTTATTAATTATTTAGTTAGGTGGGTATGTCGTGGATTGAATACTTTCTTTGCCCTATTTCTTCCTTTTTTATTATTTTGTCATATTTTCCAGAGATTGAAGATATTCTATAGACTCGTCCATTCCTTTGTTAAATGATTAAAATATTATTTATTACCTACGCACTTATTGATCACAATATTTATTTATGGTAAGAAAACACACCGTTTAAATACATATATACTTAGGTAGTTAAAAAGGAGTAAGCCAAAAAAGTTTATTATTGGTTAAATGCAGGTGTTTTATTTTTTTATTAAACTGACAAGAAAAGAAAAAATAACAAGTTGTGAACGGGAAGAGGAAGATAAAGTTAGAAATGGGGACCAGAAGATGCTCTCTATGATGAGATTCTCGATCTGTTACAGAGCTATGTGATGAAATCCTCAATCTGTTACAGCGCTGCGTGATGAGGTCCTCGATCTGTTACAGCGCTGTGTGATGAGATCCTTGATTTGTTACAGCACTTCTACCCAATAAGCTATCTATCGATATGCTAGGTGTAACAATAAGTGACCAGCTCCAGGTATGGGGGCTCCATCGAAGCCGGAGTAAAATTAGAATCTCGGAAGTCGGGTGTACTGTACAGAGCCCGCATATACTTTAATAGTGCACTACTGCTGACCTTATACAAATCGCAAGTGCGCCCCACTATAGAATTTGTCAGCTATCTCTGGTCGGGAGCCCCAAAATACCTGAAAAAAACCCTTGACTGTGCAGAAACGGGCGGTCCTTTTGATAGATTCACCTATCTTAACTAACGGATTGCAATCTTTGGAGCATAGACGTAAAATTGAAATGATGTCCCTGTTCTACTGGTATTTCAATGGAAGATGCTCTGATGAACTAGGGTCATTGATCCCTTTGGCACCGGTGCACAGTCGGGAAACACGCCAAACGTGTGCCCAACATTTGTACACGGTTGACATTTGCCACATGAGAACGTGTCGCTTCTATGACTCGTTCTGTATTCAACAGCTCGGCTGTGAATCCTATCCTTTCCTCCCTCCTACAACATTGGTCCCTTCAAGACCCAGGTTCAACCCTTCCTATCCTCTAAAACACCCTCCATACAGCATCCCCAAAAATGACATAGGCCTTGAGGGAAATTATTTTAGGACCTTCTGTAAAAGGAGGAGTTACTGTAAAAAAATAAGAAGAAAAAGAAGCGCTGTGTAATGAGATCCTCGATCTGTTACAGCGCTGTGATAAGATCTGTTTCAGCGCTAGGTGATAAGATCTGTTACAGCGCTATGTGATGAGATCTGTTACAGTGCTATGTGATAAGATCTGTTACAGCGCTATGTGATAAGATCTGTTACAGTGCTATGTGATAAGATCTGTCACAGCGCCATGTGATAAGATCTGTTACAGCGCTATGTGATAAGATCTGTTACAGCGCTATGTGATAAGATCTGTTACAGCGCTATGTTACAGCGCTATGTGATGAGATCTGTTACAGTGCTATGTGATAAGATCTGTTACAGCGCTATGTGATAAGATCTTCGACGAAATGGGCTGCTGAAAGATTCTGTACTTGAACTTAAATCGGGATCGGCAGGGAATGTTTTCTGTAAATTATAATATAAGTACTGTATTCACCTCGAGTAACTCGAGAATAATATTAATGTCTCTTTTCACCGTAAATTGTACATTTCCCACCTCATTTCCACTGAAAACAGGGTGAAAAAAATTATTAGTTTGTATTCTGAAACAACGTTTTCTTTGTCCTTAACCTCTCTTGTCAGTCTTGTCACCCCTCAGCATTCTCGGTATACCTGAGTCTGAGTCTCTGAGAATTACCATTCAGAGTACAAAAACAGACCTAATGAAGTCTCTCGTCATAATTCAAGATGGTAGTCCAAGCCCAAGGAGAGGCGCAGATTTTTTTGTTATATATGATATCGTACAAGAGTCCCAACTGCTTCCCCAACCGTCTGGAGCCAGTGAGAATATAGCATCCCCGATTGGGGAATGTTGTGAGGCTGAAGGTATTTGAGGGGGAAGGAGAAGGGGAGAGGAAGGTGGGGAAACACCTGGCTATTCAGATCTGGTCACCAAACACGGCTAAAAGCCATTTCAAGCAGCGTTTCAATTCTCAATGGTGGTCTTTCACCACTCTGGAACGTGCGCAAATATGCTATATATTATTTTTAAATGAATTAATTGTGAAACAGCGCAAATTAATTAAATAAAATTTACTCGCGCACGCCGGGATTTGAACTCGCGACCTTCGGATTCGTAGTCGAGAGCCTTACCCTGTCTTGCATTAGGCCGTCATGGTAGAATGTAGACAAGTTAGAAATAATAGTCTACAGGTGTAAGCAGGTCGTACTGATTCAAATTGATATTATGTTTTTGTTAGAATCCAACAGAATTCTAACAAAAATACAAAGAAACTTCTCGGGGTTAATTGCCAACAGTGTCATCAAGTCTGCTGATAGGTCGGAATTTACCCTATAAGAGGCCCTAGGATACTCCATATTAAGTTAGGGTTGTATTGGGGCATATATTACGTATGTATTAGGTATTTTTTTAAAGAACTTAGAGCCCTCATACAAAATGAATAGCTTAATATTAGATGTTTTTTAAAATATGTTGACTGGAAGAAATTGCTAACATGCAAATATAAACTAATATGCCTGTTATTCGATTAATTTAAGTAATTTTATTGGGTAGGTATGTATCTGAAAAATTATGTAATGATTAAATATATTAGTATTTTACAAAAGTACTAAATTTACAATTATGATGTAGCTATTATTTATTTATTTGTAAAAAACAAAGAGCTTTTAATACAGATTTATATAAAATTAAGTTTTACAAAAGGTAAGCCAACAAAGTTTCTTATGCTAAAAGTTGTTAAGTAAATGTGTTTTATAACAAAAAACAAAATAAGAAGGAAGGGAGGAGGGGAAGAGGAAGATAGGATCGGGACAGGAGATGCTCTCGATACGAGTGCATCAATTTGTGGTCGTACGTATTACTGCGGTTCGATATTTTAAAAGGGTATTGTGAATAATGTCGATATTGCGAAATTGTTTGTCATATTGCGCACAAATACGGGGAATTGGAGAATTTATCCTAAGATTGGTTCTGCGTGCGGCCAAATAAAAAAATCGGTTTATCGGGTTGGCCTTGATGGTATGTGAATGTTTATAAAGTTAATGAGCTCTGGCGAGTCCAGGCTATTATTAAAAATTTGAAAAAACAAGATTTGATCAAATATTAAGGGTTGCGTTTGAAGCGTGATGAAGTTATGGAATTTTAAAGAATCGGTATTATTTGCAAAGTGTCATATAAATTTATAATTTATATGCTTAAAGAATTTACATTTATTATTATATTTATTTTAGTGTGCAATATGCTAAGTGAGGACGGATATACGCTGTGTAAAGGGAGTATAGAGTCTTTATGTTGCGAAAAGGTTTTGTAATACGAATTATAAATCCCAGCATTTTATTGGCTTTATTGATAACCTCGTTAGATTGTTTAATAAAATTTAATGTCACATCCAGTATTACCCCATCGAATATATTCTATTTCAGTGATATGTGTATCTTTCAAAGTGTAATTAAAATTAATTTTCTTTTTGTTACGTGGGAATGATAATTTGTTACGTTTTGAAATATTAATAAGTAATTTGTTTAATTTGCAGTACACAGTGTAATTATGAATTGAGAATAATTGAGATTAAAATAGTATGTTATACCTACATACCAGTGGCAGGCAGTTTATAAAGGCTAAAGAGCTGTGTCTATCCCGGGAAAAGCAACGAATAAAATAGTATGTTATACCTACATACCAGTGGCAGGCAGTTTATAAAGGCTAAAGAGCTGTGTCTATCCCGGGAAAAGCAACGAATAAAATAGTATGTTATACCTACATACCGGTGGCAGGCAGTTTATAAAGGCTAAAGAGCTGTGTCTATCCCGGGAAAAGCAACGAATAAAATAGTATGTTATACCTACATACCGGTGGCAGGCAGTTTATAAAGGCTAAAGAGCTGTGTCTATCCCGGGAAAAGCAACGAATAAAATAGTATGTTATACCTACATACCGGTGGCAGGCAGTTTATAAAGGCTAAAGAGCTGTGTCTATCCCGGGAAAAGCAACGAATAAAATAGTATGTTATACCTACATACCGGTGGCAGGCAGTTTATAAAGGCTAAAGAGCTGTGTCTATCCCGGGAAAAGCAACGAATAAAATAGACATATTAACAAACACGACATTTTTTTTTAGGAAATGGGTACGCACTCGTACGTTCATTTATTCAGTTGGCCGTAACAATCCATAGACAATATTTTCAAATATTCAATGTACAATTCATACTCGAGCTTGCAAATCTACACTTTTGGTCATAGAGCAATGGGCGCCACTGCCACGTACTTTTTTTTACAGTAACTCCATACAGGAGACCAAGGAGGAAATAATTTCCCTCAAGGCCTATATCATCTTTGGGGATGCTGTGTGGAGGGTCTTTTAGAGGATAGGAAGGAGTGAACTTGGTTCTTGAAGAGACCCATGTTATAGGATGGAGGAAACACAGAGGCCGGCAGATCATTCCACAACCGAGCTGTTGAACACAAGAACGAGTCGTAGAAGCGACCCGTTCTCATGTGACAAATGTCAACCGTGTGCAAATGTTGGGCGCGCGTTTGGCGTGTTTCCCGACTATGCACCGGTGCCGAAGGGATCAATGACGCTAGTTCCTAGAGCATCTTCCATTAAAATACCGGTAGAACAAGGACAGCATTCCCACCCGACGTCTGTGCTCCAAAGATTGCAACTCATTTGTTAAGATAGGCGAATCTATCAAACGGACCGCCCGTTTCTGCAGAGTCAAGGTTTTTTTTCAGATATTTTGGGACTCCTGACTAGAGGTGGCTGCCAAATTCTACAATGGGGCGCACTTGCGATTTGTACAGGGTCAGCAGTTGTGTACTATTAAAGTATCTGCGCGCTCTGTACAATACGCACAGCTTCTGAGAGGCTAACTTTACTCGGGTTTCGATGTAGCCCCCATTCCTGAGCTGGTCACTTAAGGTTACACCAAGCATATCAATGGAGGGCTTGTTGGGAAGATTGCTTCCATTAAAGGAGACGTACTACGCATATTATTATATTTTACAAATATTCGTCGCAAATTGATCCATTAAAATGTACCTGGTTACCCGTAGTTCATGTAACTACAGGACGAAAACTGCTACAAAACTCATATTAACAAACAAGACGGAAATCACGGAGATAAAACAAAACCAGAAATAAGCATCTGTTTAAATAAATGCTCACACGATAGTCATAACTTTTTTTTTAATCCATAAATTCAATAAACAAACACAATGTAATCCGTCTTCCAGAAGGTAATAAACCAACCCGAAAGTAGTTTTAAATATAATTGCAAGGCCTTCCCGTCACCAACAAATAATTTTAATTTCAAGTCACAAGTGTACAATATTAGAAAGCAAAGGACTCACTCCCGACACATATGCTATATGGATTTAGTTTTAATTGTGCCAGTCCGAAGATGCCCGTGATAGGGTGAAACCGGTCCCGTCGAAAATAAACAAGTGGAAAAAGTTACAAAGGTTTATCAAAAAAAAATCATATATTATAAAGTATTTAACAAAATGGATGTTCAGTTTGAATCGGGTTCGTTTCTGCGCGTAGTCCCAAATTCTGAGCACGTGACTTTTAAATTCTGTACAAATGATATTTTTTGTATTTTCATATGAAGCGGTAACTTGGTGATGTGACATTATAATTTATAAAATAAAACAATAACTTTGTTTTACATCACTTTTATTTATAAATTTTTTTTTTTTTTTTTTTAGTTGTATACTGCCCTGAAGAAGCTACGGTAGTAGCGAAACCCGGTCGGCTAAAGTATAAATAAAAGTGATGTAAAACAAAGTTATTGTTTTATTTTATAAAAGATATTTTTTGTATTATTATTATGTGCACATTTTTTTACCTTTCCGTTAATTTCCTCTGCCGTGTAGTGCATTGCACACGCTTTTTTATATTTAATTTTCCGGCCTAGGACCCCCCAGGACTTACGAATGCCAAGAGCTTGGGCTTTTGCCCATTCAGTCTATTTGATAAACTGGTGGTTGTCGAGAAAATATCCTAAGAACGACGTTCATGTGGCAACCTGAACACCGTTCCCTTAACATTTAGCTGCGATGAACCGTTTATGGAAATCTCTCGCCAGTCTTAAATAGGTATGTACCTACTTAACAATATTTTTTTATTCGTCTTTTTAATTAGTAGATCAAATTGAAGAGCATTGTAATATTGCTGTCTGAATATTAGGGCACTAGAGTGTATTTTCTTCAGTAGAGATTCTAATATGAAAAACAAATTTACTGCTGTTGTAAGAGGATTCGGAGCACGATAATGGTTTCTCTCCGACGTGATTCATTACGAGGCGCCAATGCACCTTTTCAAGTGAATATTGGCGCCAGTCATTTTTTGACTAACCTCGCAAAAAGTGCAATGGCGGGTACCTACTCTGATGGAATCAGGACGAAAAGATTGATTTATTTCATTTTCGGAAAGAAAAAGAAGCAAGGGGCGAAATCTTGTCGACGAAACAGATTTTGACTTAATCGAAATATGTACTTTTTATGTAGTTCTTGACTATCGCTCCAATGGGAAGGCGAATTTATGCTTTAATTAAAAAGAATATTGAGGATTGGTTTGGAGTTCAGACTTGGAAGAGATGGAATGTTGAATGGCGGGAAGTCAATTCTATACCGGGCTTGATAAAGAATAGGATATTTTTTCAGAAAGGGGTAACCATAAAATCCACGATGTAAAGTGCCTGCTTCTAAAACACGGTAAATTTATAAGTACAACGGCTGAGTCAAGTACTTGCATGTTAATGTTAAGAATGTCTTTTGATACACCTACACATATCCAAGAGATTATAAGTTTGAAGTAGAATCTACTTCAAATTTTAAATGTAATTAGTAGAACTATAAAAGTAAAGGAATATATAGAAGCAAATCAGCATGCAAACGTAAACAGCCCGTGAATATGAATCACTTGCCAGGAATGCGCTAGACCCAGAATAGTTTTCACTAAAAGGATCATGCTTTCTATTTATTTTTGGTTCTCGTATAAATAAACAAAAAACAATCTTTCTTGGATAACTTCGCTGACCCATTAAATCCGCCAAGCAATTTGCTACAAACAAACTCATAATTTAAGCGTAACGACTATGATATAAAAAACACTTCCCCGCAATTTATCGATATTCCCATGAAACCGAAAACATTCCGATTAAAGTTCCCAGCTTTAGTGCATGACGCTACTTTGTGCTATTTATATGTTAATATCTGGGTTAAGAATGCAGAATCCCAAGATCTGTATTTCGCCTTAACCCAGAGATGCTTTATTGATTGCGACAGTTCTATGAGGTGCGGCAATACCATTAATTTCTTATGATAAAATGTGTCGAGTAAGTCAACGCACAAATCGCTTCTTCGTAAAGTCATGTAATAACTTCTCTCCGCGGTCCCTACTTGTCATCTTTCCTTGTCTTAGCCTCAGTTCTAGCAATGTTTGGCACTTGGGCAACAATTAAAATATTTATTTGTCAATAAGTTGTTTTTTTACATTTTTAACATATTATATAGTTTTACTAATTGACAAAAAGGCTCACCTATACATTCCAGAACCCGGAGTGCAGCTGGTTTTAACATATTATATAGTTTTACTAATTGACAAAAAGGCTCAGCTATACATTCCAGAACCCGGAGTGCAGCTGGTTTTAACATATTATATAGGTTTACTAATTGACAAAAAGGCTCAGCTATACATTCCAGAACCCGGAGTGCAGCTGGTTTTAACATATTATATAGGTTTACTAATTGACAAAAAGGCTCAGCTATACATTCCAGAACCCGGAGTGCAGCTGGTTTTAACATATTATATAGGTTTACTAATTGACAAAAAGGCTCAGCTATACATTCCAGAACCCGGAGTGCAGCTGGTTTTAACATATTATATAGGTTTACTAATTGACAAAAAGGCTCAGCTATACATTTCAGAACCCGGAGTGCAGCTGGTTTTCAGCAGTACCTAGCCTATAAAGTTACAATAATATCTCTACACTTAAATAATATAAAATTTTAATTTAAAAAAGGTTTTAAATCAAAAAATACAAAAATTATAAATATATTTTTACAGAATCGTTAACACAAGTAATTATTTATCATTGATGTTGTCAGACTGACTGCATTTAACTACCATTCGCAGCGGGAGCTTCTTGAAACACTGCAGAGATGTCGACCTTCTAATAAATAGTGGTATTTCATTCCAGAATTTTGTTGAGGAATAGCTGAAACTACCCTCAAATACAGCGGTACGATGTCTGGGGTGTACCAGGTCGTATTTTTCACAATGCCATATGGTACACACAGCACTGGACATCATCGGACAGTAAGGGTGGTTACTCAGCCGAGTGACTAGGGGGACATATGAAAAAGTATTTTTTTGCAATTGAAAAAAATATATCGCACAAACATCAAAATGACATCTACGAGTACTTTTACTTATTTAAATAAGCTCAGGAATCCTTGGCTAAAGTCAGTCGAGTACGTGCTTAAAAATACCATGAATCATATGCGCCCATATACGAGTATAGCATAGATTTTTTTACTTGAAAATTACGAAAAAAAACCCCTTTCGCTTATTTCCATTTTCAAAGATGTTGTGCAAAGAAATCGTGGTAGATCAGGAATTTTGTTATTGGTTTAGAGACCTCGCGATAAACATTCAAAGGAGCTTTGCGAATGTAACAAATGTTAGCATTAAAAAATCAAATCACATAATGTTGTCGTCCACTTATTTAAAAGAAAGTCCTTGGCAAGACACGATTGTTTATTAAGCCCACTATATAAATAAATAAAATAAAAACCTTTTAGTTAGGTACCTACTCCACATTATAGAAGGTTGATAATATTTACGGATCGCTGTGAAGTAGGTTAAGTATCTTATATAAAAGACATAATAAAAAAGAAATTTCGCACTTTACAAAACACATAAAAAAATTTAATGTTAGGTTTATTTTTAGAAAAACAGTGCTAAAACATTTTCCACACTTGATCGTAATTAAATTCTAATGTGATGGGCGATTCATGGGGTAAAATAATCAAATGGCCGTTGATTTACAGCTTTCGAAACAAACAGTAAACTGAAAATAGTCGTTGTTCTCTCTGGATGTCTCCTTCGTTCCCATTACTGATAAATGTCCTATTTTTTTAGGTAAAACGAGGAATTAGTAGACTTCGCCCCCCTCTTTAAGATTAAATTAAATAGCTCCTTTCTCTATCATTATTGATATTTCTCTAGTTTCTAGGCAAGACAAACGTTTTTTAATTTTTTTTTTGTTATTTTCCGACTTTCACCCATTAAGGGCGATATTTGCCATGTTTAAACATTTAGATTTCTATAGTATAGATTGTTCTTAAAATTAGTTACTTTTAAACGGGATATAATATTTCGGCAAATAAAATTGAAGCAAATAAGTTACAGTGTAAATGTATGTGTTTTCAATCCCCGGTGACTTAAATTTTAATACAATTTTTATAGATATACTTTGCTAATAAATTGGTAATTTGGGGGAGTTAGACTTAGAAGGCAGGGGATACTGGTAGGGAGTTAAATTTAAAGTTTTACCAATTCATGTATAAAGTTTGGAAATTGGTCATTGATAAGACCAACATTACAATAGGCCTTGTTTTAACCCTCATGGGGGGTTTAGACTAGTCGATTCAACAGGCCGCAGGGTGACTGGAAACGCAAGCGACCAAGTAGAATAGCTTTTGATTTTGGTGTGCGGCGTCGGGTCGAATCGGAACCGTCCGTGGTAGAGGTGGTTTTGTTCGCATGCGGGGGGTGACAAAAGTCGACCGTGAAACGACCTGCGTCGTAGGTGATCACTCGCCGCATGAACTTCTCTCCATTTTGTTTAAACATTAAAAATCTATCTCCACTAAAAAATATTTTGTAAAATATACAATGGGACGGTCAGAAAAAAGTAATATTTCTGATTAGATTTTGATAAATGCTAAGCCTATGTAAATTCATAAAATATTTAATAAACATTTTTCTATTTAAAAACATTATGTTTATCGTATTGCGTAATAATACTATAATTATTTTGAATTAATAAATAATAACTCTCCGATGTCCCTCTCCCCCTTAAGGTTATATGAGTGTGACTGGGAACAAAAACTAACTTTATAGGTAAAAGGAGCAAACAGGCTTCTTCCCGTTAACCCTTACAGACCAGAATTAAAACTAGCAGAATTGTATGAAAAAAAATTGGGTATGGTATTTTTTTTCAATATATATATTACACATATATACTTTTAAATATTGCTACTTTAACTTTAGAGACAATTAGATCTCTAAGGATGTGTTTCACTTAAAATGACAAATCATACACTGTAAATAAAAGAATAATTATTAATAATACATTTTGTTAAATTTAAAAAAAAGCATAAAAATTAAACAATGTCAACATTATTTCAAAACTTACATAAAAATTAAAAAAAAAAAAAAACATTTTAGGGGTTCGGAATTCAAGATTAAACACAAAAATTACCCTTCAAAATATAAACACGGTTTTCTCCTGAACGAGTAGCTAAAATCCAATGAACAAAATAATGTACAAAGCCAGTATTGCCAGCAAATGAAAAGGTATACATTACACCTGAAATAAAAACACACTTCAGATTGTTTACACGGTGGTATCCCTGTATTGTGTACAAATGAAAATGTTAAACTTGTGAAAGAATACGTTTATTTAGATGTTATTATTAATTGTTTTTTCAAGTGAGACAAATAAATAATGTTTGTATACGAATACGAGCAATTGTTAGTAGATTATACAAATTAAAGTTCATTGTTCCAATCTGTACACTTTGAATAATTTATTTATCATTAGCTGAATCTGTTATAAGGTATGGAATTACAGCCTGGGGACTTTCATGCAAAACAAATATCAATCATATTTAATCAGTGCAAAATTCATTGGTTAAATTATTAGCTAATAAAAGTTAAATTCTTCCAGTAAGAGCAATTCTTTGGTAGAAAATTATATTTCAGCACATTCATAACCCTATATATAATACAAATAGATTACAACAAACTTACAATAATCGTTTCCATTTTAATGAAGGATTATGGTTCCTAAGCATACAAACAAATATGAACAAAGAACTTTAGATTACATGATTCCTAGCTGTTTAAATATATTACCTTCTGAAATTAAAAATTGTATTAAAATAAAACAGTTAATATATTGAAGACTTGGCTAACTGAAAGAAAATATTTTATGAGACACAAGTAGGAAATATATATATATTTTTTTATAGATATAAGTAGAAATATTTTAGAGTAAGATTATTGTGAAATATATTTATGTTTTAAAGATTTTAGTCTGTAACATTTTTTAAAAATATATTTAATTTATTATGAGGTTTTGAATGACAAGCACCCATTAGTCAAACTACTAAAAACTACTCTCGGGACTTTTCTGTTTTTTTTGTTTTTGTTTTTTATAAAAAAAAAAAATTAAAATTGAAAAATTAATAACTGCCATTTTTTATTCTCTTTAGGACAGGAAAAATTCTCAAATTTCGGTATTAATTAACTGGCAATAATTTTTTAGTTCCTTTATTATTAATCATTATAGGTTTATACCTAATTTATAGGTAAAACAAACTAATAGGCCTTCTTATTCACGTTAGACATTTCAGATATTTTACTAGTTTATAGATAAAACGAGCAAATAGGCGGTTATAATGACAGACTGGCAATAACGACTGCGTACATTAATTTCCCTCCCCTATAATGTAGGGACATTATTTCCCAAGCATACCAGTAAAACTGATTAAACTTTTATTTTATTTTGGCAGTAAAAATCGAAGAAAAAAAAACATGAATTAGGTTGCATAATGAAAAATATCGGTATGTTTTTTCAAGAATGTCGTTTAATTTCATTAATATTATAAATATTATGAGACATAAATTCACATCACAACACATTTACAAATAATATAATTTAAGCATACAATAAAATTGATTAATAAATTATGGTTAGATCTTTGAAAGTATATTTAATTGATCTACTATGTAAATAAACGATTATGTGTAGATGCATTTGATACGTAGGTATAGTAACAAAACAATTGCGAGAAAAACACATTTAGAGTTAGAGATCATCATCATCATAAATATTCATAAAAATCACCAAAATCATAAAATATCACAAATGTCTATTTAGAAAATACAATAATAATAATCTCTAATTTATGTATTTTTTGCGTTAAAATAATTGTTCATTGCGAATTCTTTGATAGCAAACTAATAATTAATTGAAATAATATAGTAAGTTCAACAAATTGTTATAGTTTGAACATTAATTTGAGAAAAAATGCAATAATTTAGTAAGACCCACCCGGGTTTAGAGTGCAGAATTTATTATGCAAATCACATTTCACTTTACCTAGATTTGGCAGACTCGTACACTAATTAAATCCATTTTATTTAACATGAATTATAATATTTTTATTTATTTAATTCTAACTCTTCTCTAATTGATTTAAGTTTCATCCTTTTCCGCGAGATCTGCTGCAGGGTTTGTGTAGGCAAAGGAACTCTTCTCCGCATCAGGGGTGGAGTCTTGTTCAGTATCACCCTGGGTGTAAAAGTCATCTACCGGTTCTATGGCCCAGGGCTGTCGGCTTCCGGAACACCAGCAGCCGTAGATGACTGCTCCGATCAAGTATATTACGCTCGATATTAAAAACACGATCCTCCATTCTTCTGGGGTCTAGAAAAAAAAACATAATAAAAAAATGTACCTACATCATGAGAGAAATAACCTCGAATCCAGACAAGTGGCCGTGAATCACTTAATTAAGAGATAGAGATATTTTATATACCTAAAAGATTAGTTACGAGTAACATACGTGGCCTGCCATCTGTCGGCAGTTTTAAAAGCAATATTACAGGGATTTTCGTTATCATAGGTAAGAGAGCTGATGTGATTAAAAGATTAGCTAATGAAAAACACGAGTCGGTCAAGTATTTACATACATTGATAACAATGTTGTTGCATAAATAAGAGAATAATATTAATGAGTCTAGTTTTTGGACTGTTAATTCGTGGTGGAATTCCATTGTATTGCAATTGAAATTAAAACACTTTTGTATGTACTTTGTTCCAGTTATTTATTTTCGCCAGGACCGGTTTCATCCTACTACGGACATTTTCAGACTGGAAGTTGAAATTCTTATGCTACGGTATTTATTCAAACTTAGGCAGGGGTACACAACATTGTCTCTATATAATGAATGTTTCTATTTTGTTAATTTAAGGTATTATAACTTATTTTGTTAGTTTAAGGTACATATAGGTAATTATAATGTTTAATATTAAAATTATGAATGATGTTACATAGTAAATAGATATTTTTAATTCACATGAATTTATATAATTTTAAAAGGTTTGTGATTACTGATATTTTATTTTGGTAATATTGGGATATTCCCTCCTTTCCAAGGAGAGAATATCCCAATATAATAAGAATTTCAACTACCAGTCTGAAAATGTCCGTAGTAGGATGAAACCGGTCCTGGTGAAAATAAATAAGTGGAACAAAGTACAAAAGTGTTTTAATTTCAATTCTAATAGAATAATATTATTTTTGTATAGAAGTGAATAAATTTAAAAAAGGTAGTGAGTGTTATTTATTACCTTATTAGAGACAATGGCCCCAGCGAGTGATGGGCTGATGATACCGGGAAGAGTGGCCACGGTGTTGGAGAGACCCATCAGAACACTGGCGTGCTGAGGAGCTATGTCCAGGTGATTCACGCTAAGAAAACAAATGTTAAGTTACACAAGGACAAATGTTTAAGGAAACACTGATTGAAACTGGTAAAACACATAGACAAAGTAAGCATTGTTATACCTGAACCCAGACCACGCGAAACCACCCAATCCTATAGCAATGACCAGACAAATGATGCACCCAGTTGGGTTGGGGGAGTAACTAGCAGCCATCATGAATATAGTCTGAAAACATATTAAGTAAGTCGGGATGACAGTAAGAACAAGGCCTATTATAACATAATGTTTGTTTTACATATAGAAAGGTAAACTAGAGACATATCTGTAATGAAAGAGTAATTATTAATGTCGACAGTTATTTTACACAATATTAAAGAAAAGGGCGAGGTCTATTAATTGCTCACTTTACTAAAAACAAATAGGAAAATTTTCACAGATACTTTGTCAGTAATGGAGAACAAAGGAGAGTCATCCAGGAAGAACAGCACATATTTTCAGGCAATATTACGATGTTATTTGTGTCGACAGTTCAAGATGCTTATAAAGTAAGCTTTGTAAACTTATTAAACTCTGTAAACTTTGTAAACTGTAAACTTTGTAAACTGTAAGCTTTGCCTGCTCTCAACACAGGTTCTCCCGGTGAGACAGGGACAGTACCATAACCCTTATCATTGAGATTGTATAGATGAAAATAAATAAAAATTTAAACTTTACAAGTAGTAAATCAACAGCGATTACATTTTTTTACCCAGGGCTTTATAGAACATCGTATATTTTTGGAATTATAAACTTTTTATTTTTTATTAGTCCACTAACTAAAAATAATCACATAAATAAATCTATTTATTACTAACCCACCCCATGAATTACGAGCAATTTACGAAAGCCCATTTCTTCACAAATTAAGATTTGAATGCCACAATTACTGCGAAAACCTCGTATCTGTATGATAATAATTATTAGCAAAAAATTATATCAAATAAAAGGAATAATAAGAAAATAAATTTAATAAATGTGAAATTTAAAACAAACACACAAACCTTCAGTTTGTCTCTCACGAAATGTTGTCAAAATAGACTTGAGAAAATTAGGTAGTATACTAATTAAGGCGGAGAGGGGTTATCTATTAATTCTAAATGATTATAATATTTTTACGCAATACGATAAACGTCATGTTTTTTAAAGAGAAAATGTTTATTACATATATATTTATATTAGCTTAGCATTAATTATGCGAATTTTTTTTTCTAGGCCCAAGGAAAAACCAATAAATTAGTGCTGTTGATTTTTATCATTAAGTGCAAGTCTCATGCCATATAAAAATAAAGTCAAAACTAAAACAGGAGAATTTCAAAATGATTGAGTTGTACTTGTACTTTGTACGGGAGAATAACCTACCTGGGCAATGAAAGCACCGCAGTTGAAAGACTTCCTGACGTTGGTGGTGGTCATGATGTTGTGGGTCCTCAGGCGGTCCGCCAGGTGCCCTGCCAGCTGCAGCACCACAGCCATGGCCAGGTAGGGCAAGGCGGACAGCATTCCAGTGGAGGACAACTCGATCTGAAACCTGTCTGGGGGAATACACCATAGTACGATTACATTGTGCTGCTTTTAATTATATGGCCAGGAAGAGCGGCGCATTTAGCAGTACACATTAACCCTACAATACTAACCTTGTTTAAGCCGTATTTTTTTCGTAATAAGTTGACAGATTTAAAAAAAAGGAAAGGCTTGTAATTCAAATAACGTCCCTTTTCAAGCCTGCATTTTCTATCCATCGGGTGCGATGTTACAAAAAATGAAATTCACAAAATCTAACAGTATGACTTTCTATTTGTAATTAGATATTTCATTTATCTTCGGACTTTGTGTTTGATTTTTTTTTAAATATTATATCAGTAATTATTTTTTTCCGACAATTTTATAAACAATATTTAGACTAATAATTAAAAAAAAATACAGGCTATTTTTATGCAGATGTTTTATTTGAATAGGTATCAAATTAGCACATAAACATATTTATTGAAATAATTTGTCGGTTGTATGTACAGGGTGGAGCAAAATGATGTCAATGGTTTAAATTTGTTATATTTATACAAGACTTGGAGAATTTAATGTGGAATGATACACAACTGAACAAAGAACAAAAATCATGGAATGTTATTTAATATTTAGAATTTCCGCATATTATTTCGCGCAGTAGCGACTTCAATTGGCCGCCGTGTTCACCGGATTTAACCGCTCCCGACTGTTTTCTTTGGGCCTATTTGAATTAACGAGTGTACCCCAATAATTCAGCCATAAATCCGTGCCATACCATCTGAAAGTTTTCTTTGGGCCTATTTGAATTAACGAGTGTACCCCAATAATTCAGCCATAAATCCGTGCCATACCATCTGAAAGTTTTCTTTGGGCCTATTTGAATTAACGAGTGTACCCCAATAATCCAGCCATAAATCCGTGCCATACCATCTGAAAGTTTTCTTTGGGCCTATTTGAATTAACGAGTGTACCCCAATAATCCAGCCATAAATCCGTGCCATACCATCTGAAAGTTTTCTTTGGGCCTATTTGAATTAACGAGTGTACCCCAATAATCCAGCCATAAATCCGTGCCATACCATCTGAAAGTTTTCGAAAATGTATTAGAAAGAGCATGAATGTACGAAGCACAAAATGGCCACCATTTGCGAGATGTAATCTTTCACGTTTAGGGGTTAAGGTCAATAAAATTCCCTATTTGTGTACTATACTTAATTTCAAAAAAATTATAATTTACTCTGAAATAATAAGTTACAACCAATTCAAACGGTATAGGTCATTTTGCGGCATCCTGTATTATTTTTTTATTTTTAGGCGTAGCCGAATAGACGAATGTTTGTAAGAAATGCATAATCGGGCAAATAAATGTTTTTTAAAAGTAGGTAAGTATGATTTAAAGGTAAATGAACTAGAACAAAATGGTTTGTTACGGGTAGTTTCTTAGATCCGTCGATAAAATAAATGATATCCATCAAATCGATTTGATCTCATGTAATTATAATATAAAAGAAAAACAAACCTCTCATGAAAGTGGGCAGCAACGTCAGCAGGGTGTAGAAGCCCCAATTCTCACTGAAGTGGGCCGCCACGATGGCCCACACCGGCTTGGACTTGAGGATCTTCTTCCAGGGGTGTTTCAGTGTTTTCCCATCTGTCACTCGATTCCCCAACGAATCCTGCAAAATAAAACTCATTTCGGTAAATATGGCAGCATAATTTTTTCTATTTTTTTTTAAATTGGTAAAAACACTAAAGTTTTTGTTAACTTATTAGAAGCAAAAAATTTGGATAGCATTTTGGTCTCCGGTGGAAATAAAAAAAAATTAAAAACAAAAGCTTTTATTTCTTCCGCATGCCGCTAATGACAAGAACCTAATCCCGGCATGTTTGTACCACGTGATATGCACCATTCCGTATTCACACGGCATTGAACAGTGAGGGACGGTGCATATCACGTGGTACAAGCGCGTTGGCATTAGTTCTTGTCAGTAGCAACATGTGAAAACTTCAAATCGAGCTCCAATCACTCGATCACTTGAAAGTGGCAAATACTCGTATTATGAAATTGAACTAACTCTAAACCTTTCTCCCTTAGAATACCGTAGGAACAAATTCTATCTCATTTGTTTATTCAAAATTATTAATTGGATTATTATTCACCTACTTCGACAACTCACCCCTTTCAATATCCCCTCTCGTAGACTCTCCCCCAATCAACACTCAACTAATTATAGATACTATTCACCATTGTCCAGAATGCGTAGACTTGTCAACTTAAGTGAAACCCTTAATCATTTTGGTGAATGCCCAAAAGATTTTTATCGGTCATTAAGCAAGTAAAGAAATATTATAATGGTAATGTCTCTTGACCGGGTCTTGACTTGACTTGTCACCTCTACTTTCTTATGTTTATATTGTCTTTTGTCTTTGCTTTATTCATATACCATCCCATTCTTATAATTTATATTATTCTTCTAATTTCGTGTTACTGATGTTGTAAATTGGACGTTAGTACGTTAATAAATAAACTCATATCTCTGGTTAAAGTCTGTTGGGTACGTTCCGATACATTCTGTATATAATATAGACATACCAAGCCCATATTGAAAGAATCGAAAGCATTCAACGTAATTTCTTTAAGAACATAAATTATAAATTTTATTTACACCTTGCAAATAATAGAGTCCTTAAAATTCCATCACTTCGTCACACTTAACATTTGATCAAATCTTGTTTAAAATTATGAATATTGACCTGGACTAGCCAGAGCCCATAAACTTTATAAAAATCCACATACCGTCAAGACCAACCCGACAAACCAATTTTTTCATTTGCCCGCATTCAGGACCAATCTTAGGATAAATTCTCCAATTTCCCGTATTTGTACGGAATATAACGCACAATTTAACAACATCGACATTCTTCATGATACCCTTTCAAAATATCGAACCGAAGTAATGCGTATGACCACAAATTGATGCACACGTATAAAATGTATCGAGAGCATCTCTTGTCCAGATCCTATCTTCCTCTTCCTTCTTATTTTTTCTCTCTTTTTAACTTCATAAATAAAACACCTGTATACGACCAATGTTAGCACAAGAAACTTTGTTGGCTTACCTCTTGTCAAACTTACTTTGTATATATATTTATATTAAAAGCTATTTGCTTCTTACAAATAAATGATAACTTTGAAAATGTAATTTTTGAGTTTATAAGTGCGCCATTTCCTTAAATTTTGTATCTTATTTCGAACTATCTAAAACACAAATGGCACAACAAAGTAGTGAACTTGTTATTTTAGTTTTTTTTTTTTTGATAGAAAGCAGTCACTTTGTGGTTAGACATATTTAATGAAAATAAAACAATGACTTTGTTATTTTAGATTTACAGGGTAATTAAAAAGTCATTATTCGACTTATCTTATTATAAATATATCACACGGTATTAGTACGAATATGACCTAACAAAATCGAATTTATATAACTTTATTTTTATTATTAGGTTATAAAAAACAAAAAAGATACTCATTAGCACGTGCGCTATATAAACTTGAAATGAAAAGATATGCCGGAGATATCATGTTTTTATTGATTTAATTAATTAGTGTGTGTTTTTTTGCCCAATTGATAATAAAGGTGAACATTTTTTTTTGTAAATAGAAGTGGCATCGTCTTGTGTATATTTACCGAAATTACGTTTAGTTGGAGGAATACGATCCATGTAATTTAGCTGATCTTACCTGAATGTATTTGAGTTCCGCCGGCGAAATGTGAGGATCCAATTCTGGACCCTCCTTGACAACGACCCACCAGATGCCAAACCAAATCGTGCCGACGACACCTGCAAGTGAAATTCAGCATAATATTAAACAATATATATCATTAAACAATATCCAGAGTGATGGATACTCTCAGTATCGCCCTGGTGAAAGACCACCATTCACAATCGAAGCGTTGCTTGAAATGGTTTTACCCATATTTGGTGACCATCTCTGAATGGCCAGATACTTCCCCACCGTCCTCTTCCCCATCTCATTCCCATCCCCACTACTTTAAGTCTCACAACATATCCCAATTAGGGAAGCTCAGTGGCTCCAGACAGTTGGGACTCTTGTGCGTTATTCAGATAAAAAAATATGTACATATTTATTTATTTTTATTTTATTTATAAAATACATGATATTTAATGGAGACATTTACATGGAGTAGATACATTAGATCACCATACTAGGCGGCTGCCTGTTTCAAGGTGACCAATGGATTATAGTTACTTTGTATGAAGTCTAGTGTAAACATATGGATTTATTATATTAATTATATTAACATGCTGACAATTGGAAAAATTATAAAAGAAAGTAGAAGATAGAAAGGAGAAATATATATATATATATATATATATATATATATATATATATATACCGTCCCCTTTGAGTTAGACGTAAAACTCATTAAATGCCATTGTAACTATATGACACGTAGTGACTTTTACCTCTGATGGGACAATATTTTCCAGTGCGACATTTTCAAAATTGGAGCAGAAGCAGGTCCCAATGTATTTTTTTTCATTTACTCCACACAAGAGGCCTGAAGAAAATAACTTCCCTCAGTGCCTATGTCATCTTTGGGGATGCTGTGTGTAGCGTCTTTTGAAGGAGAGGAAGTTCTGGGGAGGAAAAAGGTGTGAGGAGTGGGTAGGAAGCTGGGGGTCAGTGTGTTCAGAAATAACTGGCGAATGAATCCATCTCTCCCATTGCGGTGCAAGGTGATGGGTCGAGAGAATCGGTTGGAGAGGTCAAATGGTCTCCCTCAACCGGCCTCTCCAGATCCGACCCGCCACGCAGCTGGTGGGCAGATGCATCCGCCGCCAAGACCCGGACAAACGCCACCCCGTGAACCCGGGCACTCCTGCTAAGTCACCAAACGTAGCGAACCACTTGTATATGTTAAGAAAATTATAAAAAGAATCTTTTCAAATCAAGGTAAATGCTAAAATATCTACCTATACTGCATGATAATATATTTTACAAGACGATTATATTTATTTTATATAATGAATGTGTAACATTTTTTGATTCTGTAAAAAATTAGCTAGGCATCTAAATCAATCGATTTTTTGTGTTTCAGTTAATGTTTTTTTGTGTAATTTTTTATTGTTCTTTTCAAGCCAGTAATAAATAGCAAACACAAGATTGTTATCAGCACCAAAAGCGGGTTTGGTTTATTTCTTAGTCCACATCCGATGCAAAGTAAATTTACACATCCGTTTACTTGTTTGTACGAGATGATCATAAGTAGGTACCTAATTAATAGATACTAATTATAACTTCTTTTTATTAAAAAGCTTTATGGTCAATTGTTATATTTACCGTTAAAGTTTAAGAGTGCGGCCCAGCGCCAGCAGTTTAGTTACGTAAATTGCGACGCAGTGCTATAGCGCTGCAATTTTCAGTGTGCTTTAGTCGTCCACGGGAGAGCACGTGTTCAATTTGAGCGTGGTATAGTGCGGTTGGCGCGTGTCTCGATAACTGTATTTATTGTTTATCCTGTTAAAATAAATACACCCTAAAGTGAATCGATATTTTTCACCATGTCGAAAGTTAGTTCTAGGACAGCGGCACTACGGACGACGAGACCTTTGTTCCCATAAATGAAGACAGTGACGACGGTGACATTATTGTACATCGCAATAAAATATTTCTAATAGAAAGTGAATCTTCGGATTCATTTTCAAAAATACAATTGTGAAGCGAAATAATCTTATATTTTTGTATTTTTTAATATTTGTTGTAGTTGTAAATGTGTAGTTTTTTTTATTAGAACTATAATATTCGTAAAATTTCAGTATTTACTTGTATAATTTCAAAAAAATCATTAAAATTGATTGATATTTGTCTAAGTTATTCCAATTTTTATTGAATAGCAGACTTTTTTAATTTAAAAACACAGAATATCTGTGTCAATTTATATACATACTTGCAAAATAAGCATAGCACCAAACGGGTTAATTATTAAAACAATATTTAACATTCAAGCAATGAAAGATAAACTTAATAGTTTATTTATTTGTTTAGTCATGAAAAAATGTTGAATGTTATCACTGACGCAATTCACATCAAAACAGACATTTTTTGTGTTGTCTGACTATTTGTTTTGGAAAAAAATTACAATAGCTAAAGGTCATATGTACCGTGCATCAACCGTGTTTTGCTTTATTTTGCATCACAGAAACCAGGAAACATGAATATACGCGGTGTCAGAGATTTTAGCTGTTGAATCATAGAATTAAATACGATTACCTGCACCTCAGTATCTGACCTACACCGACACTGCTATTAAAAACATACTTGAACTGCGATTTAACATTCTGCCTCTCGTCATTTTCAATCAATGGAAGTGATATTCAAAAGGGTATTAATGGATAGGGAAAACGGGTGAACGAAGTAAAACTACACCCTTAATATCCCATTAAAATATATCACCCACGGATAAAGACCGTTTAAATACTACGCCATTAAACTTTATAACCACGTGCCTACTATATTGAAACAACCCGCAGAGAATATACCAATACGTAAAATCAAATAAAAGGTTTCGGTCTGAATCAAAATAAAAGATACGCAATTTTTTCAGAACTGAACAACAAATCAAACATAACGTAATTCCATTACATCTATTGTGTAAATAAGAATCTCCAGGACGCGCTCTGGAACGCGCTCCAACACGCGCTCTAGCATGCGTGCCGAAACGCATTCCATAACGCGCTTTTGAACGCGCTCCAGAACGCGCTCCAGCACACGCTCAAGAACCCGTTCAAGAACGCGCTCCTAAACGCATGCAATCACCCGAAAAACCACCCCCACCCCCCTTTTCTACAGAAATCTGGGAGTTCTTGATGAAATTTTTCACACTTGGCATTCAAAATAAGAGCAAAATTACTAGGTATGGGTGTAGTGGAAACACACCACAACCTCAAAACTTTCCTTCAAACCATTAATAAAATAAATAATACATAGAGACCTGAGAATTTCGCTTAAAAGTAAGCAATAACGAGAAATTTCATGCGAAATTCGTCATTTTTACTCGAAAGTATTCGCGAATTCGCATAGTTTTCAAGCGATATTCTGGCATTTTAAAATAAGTAAGTAATATTGCGCATTTTTATATTTTATTTTCTATCGTTCTGACCAGCTTGTATAGCCATAAAATTGAAACGCAGCAAACTTCATATCGGAAATGCCCGGTACTGTCATTATTTATTCGATAACAACAAAAAAAGAACAAAAACTCAAAAAACGACCACTTTTGTTGCAAAATACAGCAGTTCTTACTAAAAAAATCAACCCCCTTTTCCCAAAAATAACCCGGAGTTCACTGAAAAATAACTCTCCTGAAAAAACCCGATTTTTACCCCTACTATTAACATATTAATTAACAAAAACGCTTTAACTAAATCGCGCGAACACGTCAGTACGGGTTCTCCTAGTGAGGTGTTGACGAAACACTATAACATAACCCTTTTACAATAATAGGAACCCATTATCCTCTCACACACCGCAATATAAATACTCGTGATATTATTTTCATGAAACAACTTTTTATTAGGTAAGTGTTACTTATTATTTATATTATCTTTGCTTAATTTACCATGAACTGAATTATTGAAACAGGGTTAATTACCAAATACATAGAAGATACTCGGCCAGCCAACAGTTGTGGCCAGGTAGCCGCTGAGCGGCATGGATACCACGGTACCCACGTAGCTGCCGCTGAAGGCGAGCGTGGCCAGGCGGGACCTCTCGAGCGGTGGCGCCCAGCGCGCCCACACGGCGTGAATGCACGGGTACGTCACCCCCTCGAACAGGCCCTCCACCACGCGCACCGTGATTAGCAGCGAGGTGCTGAAGTGCGCCAGCAGGGGAGTGAGCAGGGTGAGGATGGCGGTCATGCCTATCCCGATGCCGAACACCCTGAAACCAATAACAAATAAGGTGCTGCAGAGAGAGTAGGTCACGTCTATAGGTCGGGACAACATCACGAGATGGCCGTCATGCCTATACTCGTACGTATTAAAACAAAGGTGGCACCTTAACGAGCGCCCCTGCCTGTACTGTGCACTGTGCACAGACAGAGGAACTATATCGCTGCCGGACTGGACAACGTTGTGGCGGGTTAAGAAAGGGGTTGTAGGAAAATAAATTTGTTAATGCCTCTTCAAGACCCGCATTAAATGAAGGAGGGAAGACAGAAGCCGATAGCTCATTCTGCTTGAGAGGAATATACAAGCGAGAAATATTACTACAAGCTGTGCGTCTTATGTCACCATAAATATAGGTAATAGGCATAAAAATCGCATGGCAAGCGAGTCCACTCGGAGTTTGATTTTTTTTTTTACAGTAATTCCACACAGGAGACCCCGAGGGAAATAATTTCCCTCAAGGCCTATATCATCTTTGGGGATGTTGTGTGGAGAGTTTTTTAGAGGATATGAAGGAGTGAACTTGGGTCTTGAAGAGACCCATGTTATAGGATGGAGGAAATACAGAGGCCGGTGATGTAAGCGTAAAAAGCGGTTTTTATTCATTTTGTAAATAATTTTGTCACAAATAATCTTAGCTACTTTTAAGCTTGTTCCTTATATGCCTTCATAATTTTCTAATGAAAACATTTTTTGTAATTAAAGCTTACATTTTTTGTAACGTAATTTACTATTTTATTTTAATTCCAAACAAGCGAAACTATGGGAAAAGCTTCAATTTATCCAAATCATATTTTTTAGTTTTCATGTGAAAACCGATTCGGTGTAAAAATTAATCGAAATAGTGATTTCACTGATGGGTTCGCATTAATGAATAAAAAAGAAAATCTGACGTAACGGAAAGCAAAACTATTAAATATTATTTGCAAATACTAATAAACTAATAACAATAGCCAAAAAACTAAGGACGCGTATAACGAATATTCCATTTTTATGAATTATGTCACACAAGAAAATAAAAACAATTCAAATTAACATGATCGATTTTAATTTTAAATCATGTAACGCTTTGAATTGCATAGCGTGTGATGTTTTTGCGGTTTATTTATCAACAGCTAGTGAAATATTAATAAATACATTAGATTCAGTACTGAGGCATGCGCTTGTCAATAAATTGGAAACGTGAGTATGTACGCTCTAGTTATCGTTTTGAATTTTTTTATAGTAAATACCTACTCACTTGTTGCCTCCTAATCTGGCAGCGAGCCAACCTCCTGGCAGCTGGGTGACGATGTAGCCGTAGAAGAATGAACTTAGCACCAATCCTTTCATGTTGCTATCCCAGTCGAATTCCGGGCCCTGCAAAATGACTACCATTAACATGGGATAACATATTCAAAAACTTATTATTAAGACTTGGAACAATTGCTGGCAGAATTTATAACTTAACCGTTAGTGTGCGGTGCAGCTCTAT
This sequence comes from Halesus radiatus, assembly GCA_022606495.2. Taxonomy (NCBI): domain Eukaryota; kingdom Metazoa; phylum Arthropoda; class Insecta; order Trichoptera; family Limnephilidae; genus Halesus; species Halesus radiatus. The sequence continues at coordinate 1,790 of JAHDVE020006051.1, read as the reverse complement.
TCCGCTGCAAGGGTTAGCGACGAAAATTGCGACGAAGCGCTTAGGCGCTGCGTTCTTCAGTATGGTTTGTTGATCGTTACAAGGGCACCTGTTCCATTTGAGAGCGGTGTATTGCCGTTGGCGCATATCTTGTAAACTATAATAATTATCGATTGATGGCAAGATAATCACTTTCGCCGATGATACTGCACTAGTACTAAAAAGTAAGACACGGGAAGAAATATTTCATAGAGCGGAACTAATATTGAAAAATATTAAACAATGGTTGGATGACAATCTACTGACGTTAAATATAACTAAAACGAAATATCTAACATTTAATCTTAACATCCCAAGTCAGCCTTCAATCGATCATGTACTAAAAATACATTCTTGTAGAGATCTCTCAAATTGCCTATGCAACTCACTGGAACGAGTGGATTCCATTAGATACTTGGGTGTAATAATTGATAATAAACTTCGACGGGAAGAACACGTAATTAATGTCACAAACCGTATCTGAAAACTGTCACATATCTTCAGATCATTACGAAATATATTAAATAAAAATACATTCTTGTAGAGATCTCTCAAATTGCCTATGCAACTCACTGGAACGAGTGGATTCCATTAGATACATGGGTGTAATAATTGATAATAAACTTCGACGGGAAGAACACGTAATTAATGTCACAAACCGTATCTGAAAACTGTCACATATCTTCAGATCATTACGAAATATATTAAATAAAAATACATTCTTGTAGAGATCTCTCAAATTGCCTATGCAACTCACTGGAACGAGTGGATTCCATTAGATACTTGGGTGTAATAATTGATAATAAACTTCGACGGGAAGAACACGTAATTAATGTCACAAACCGTATCTGAAAACTGTCACATATCTTCAGATCATTACGAAATATATTAAATAAAAATACATTAAGAACAGTATACTTTTCTCTATGTCAATCAAGGAGGATGCTTTAAAACTATATTAAATTCATTAATTAAAGCTCAAAAATTGATAATGCATACTATTTACAAAGTACACTATATTCACCCCACGAAGGACTTATTCAAGGACTTCAAAGTACTCAGTATATCAGTACAAAGTATATCAAACACATATCCTCCTATTTTAAATTCAAATATATAAAAAAAATATATTGTCGAATCAAACTACAATACTAGATATTCCAACCAATCGAATTATATTATTCCAGCAACAAACACATCAATGGCACAGTCACAGTTTAATTTCCTTGCTCCTAAAATCTTCAATAATTTAACAATTGAAATAAAGGCAATAACTAAATACCACAGTTTTAAGAAGGCGCTTGGGGACTTTTTAATGAGTGATTATGATAGTGTTAGTAGCCTATTTCTCGTATTCAGATAGAGGTGTATATATTGTTTAGGTGTGTGGGTATATATGTGTATGTTCATTTGTACGTTCACGTATATGTGTGTGTATATGTATACATATATAAGGATGTGTGTGTGTTTGTGTGTACATATATGTATATATGCGTACATATATGTGTATATTATATGCGTATGTGTTTGCGTGTGTATGTATGTATGCACCTATGTGCATATGTGTGCATGCTTGCACATATAAAAAAATGTATATTTTTGTGATCTAATCCTTACGCATGTCTTTTTCTCCTTTCTATCTTTTACTTTTATAATTTTTCCAATTGTCAGCATGTTAATATAATGAATATAATAAATCCATATGTTTACACTAGACTTCATACAAAGTAACTATACTCCATTGGTCACCTTGAAACTGGCAGCCGCCTAGT
>JAHDVE020006050.1:0-27648 GCA_022606495.2 Halesus radiatus | reverse complement strand
TTCCACTGGTCTTGAAATTGACACAATAGAGGCAGTATTACTTTTAATATGATGATAGATATATCCTGAGATTGACTCAGGATAGAATATTACCTACTTCCAATTGATTTTCATAGCATTGACACTCATTTACATGAGGAATATGATGAAGCAGCGACACTCTTTTGAATATATCTTTGTCCCGATCGAGCGGATTAAAGTGATATTGCTCGACATCGAATCGGGATGGTTCACGGTTAAAAACAGGTTCCCAATGGAGTAAGTATTGTTCAGTATTTTCATGTAGTCTACAGTGGGGCCTATAAAGTCCTTTGTGGCTGGTATGATTTTAAAAACAGAATTCTGAGGTGCTTCTTCTGGCATAAATATAATATTTAACCTGTTGAGATAGAAAAAATGATTTACAACAAGACTATGCATAATAGTGTCAATATAACTGAATTTATACAAGAAATCGTGCCTCGATATACTCTGATTGTTCATGAAGAATAACCCAATGTTGTTGTAGTCGTAGGATTAGAAGGAGCTGGTTCGATTGAAGCTAGTCGAATTTTACAGGGAGTTGTACATTTGAGTGTTATTTGAAAAATAATGGTAAGCATGTGCAAGGTTTGTTACAACTGAAGAGAGGGAGTAGACTATCCCCAAATATTGAGTTCTAATTGACTTGGCCGACAGAGCATTCGAGTAGACATAATCGTTTTCGTTGTTTTCTGAAAGTGTGTTAATTGTGGTATCTTTTATATTGGCAATTTCAAGCTAAATTTGATGTAACATATCGATTAAAAATGTATTAAAGGAAGAATAAATGAGTAATTAAGTAAGTAAATAAATAAGTATGTTATTTTATTTGTTGTTGTTGTCTGTACCCTAATAGTAACAACTGATACAATGATGGTTATTGTTGTCGTCAACAAAAACAAAGTTATGAACTGGAACTTTAGACTCATCTTCTTAAACTTAGTGATAAGGGAACGAAACATTTTAACAATTATCTTAATTAGCGAAATTCATTATAAAAAAGTGGTGATTCTTTTTTTTTAGTATGTTTAAGTTATTGAAGATTCAAATAGATATATATAGTAAATAATTAGGGATGATTGAGTGATAATACTTTATTTTAAAAATATCTAGTTCTGTTTAAAATAATGAAAAATTTATATATACTAATTAGGAAGAATACATGGATAATTTTTTAAGATATTGTAAATATTGACTTTAATATATTTTATACAGAAACATTGACATATGAAATGCATAAATTCGGATACGTATCTATATTTATATATAATGCACTACATATAGAAAGAAGAAGAAGGAAAAAATAATCAGTTTGGAGATTGGATGCTGAGAGATCTGTAACCGTTAAGTGCGAGCCAAAGTATGATGACGATAGCTGCGAGGTAAAACAATTTCAAATTGGAGCCTTCCTTCTCATCTCGTGCTTCTTTCAAGAGCTTGTACTGTCTCGAATACTATCTGTCTTCAAACTTCTTCAAGATAAACCCCCGTTGAGCCTCGTATCGCTCATAATATTTCTTGATTTCAGGCATGGGGTGCTTTTTGAGCCAATCCATACATTCCGAGTATATTTTCTTTTTTTGTTCATAGATTGCTTTCTTGACTTCGTCATCTTCAAGGTCAATAGTAATATCTTGACCCTCTTCGGACTTGAAGGTGTCAACTTTTTTTAACGCTTTGTTATAAATTGTGAGTGATCGAACCAGTAATTTCTTGTATTCATCGATGTATTCTTTATAGCCGTAAAGGTTGATCAGCTATTGGATTTTGCTACCCTTTCTGACAATTAGCTGCTCCATCAGAAGGGTTTCCCAATTAGGATCCTACATTAACTTGATGAGCTTCTTCTGGGTTTTTAGTTCGTTCTCTACTTGATGATTGTAAATTTCCTTTAAATTCTTTTCAGCAAGCAACTTCTCCTTTTAATTGTTCCCTGAAGTAGCGGCTGCTGCAGGGTATGAGCTAATATCTTGTATTTCTGCGATTATATTTTGCGGGACTTGCTTTGTTTTTTATGATTTTTGAGACTTTTGTGCACTGCTTGACGAGTTTGTGGCGACTTTGATCTCGGAACACGTCTGCTTAAGTTCGACATGGTTTTTGGGAGACACATGTTTGTTTTTTTCGAATGTTACTTCTTTTCTGTGCTCAGGACCCCTTTTCGGGCTGACAGGTAAGCATGTGGGTACTCCCTCTTTGACCTCTGCTGTGGATAGAGTCGCCGCTCTTTTAATAATTCCTCCAGACTGTTGACTTTTTTCCGGTTGTTTCTAAACAGTGATTTCTTTATGTTTTATGTTTTACTAATTCTGAAAACCGTTACTCTACGGCAACATTTTCGATCTTTAAAGCTAAAGTCGAGGTTCCACCTTCTTTTCTGTTTCCATAGGAACTTTATTATGATTTGTATTTTCAGGGGTTCGTTCGGAGCTTTGGTCAGGAAGCTGATTTATTATGAAAGAAAAGGCTTTTCGACACTTATTGTTCTATTATCGAACTTGTCTCCTGATCCTGAACATTTCTTTCTGTATCTCTTCGTCCATTGATAGATTATAAGCAGCTTCAAGCAAGGACAGCCCTGTCTTTACATCATCGTCGGTTCTATTTACGTACTGCAAATATGCCTGACCTTTGCGATAGAAACCCTTAGCATTATCAGAATCAATAATCAAAGCCTCTTCAGCTCCCTTGATGGCGTCTTCTTTGCGATTTAGTTTGGCCAGACATAGACTAATGTTTAAGTAAAGGCTGGTCATGTGCTTGTTATATATCCCCACCTCCGAAGCCTTGTTGGATTCGTAATTATGGTAAGTCATATCATCGTCTTTCATGTTCTGGTTCGACTTGCTGTCCACATACCTAAATATTGCGAGACTTTCTTCGTATTTGGCTAAGGCCTTTTCAAAGTCCTGCTCTCCTGCCATCCTGTTTCCCTCGGATTTGAGGGAATCGCTCACGAAATACCTCAAAGTGAAATGCTGCAACCTCAGATTTTTGTACTTCTTGCTGTACATGAGACCAGATTTCAAAAAGGACGGCATACTTTAATAATTTTGGCGTTCCTTTCGAAGCTCCATCTATTTGAGCTGCGCTGCTTGGGTCATCATTTATTGAAAGCTTTCCATTTTTAAAGTTATGATGTAAGACTTTCCTTTAGAAATGTGTGTTTTTTAGATAATGTCTGTATTTATTTTTTATATTAAATTATATAATGAAATATATTGAATTTGAGTATATTTCTAGATTTTGTTAGATGTCTTTCAGCTCTATGTATTCTATTTTTTTTATTTTTATATTTTTACTATGAAATTTCTATCTACATTTTAATCGAAAAAAACAAAGTTATTTTTGAAAATAATGAACTTCGTCGCAATTGAGAGAGATAGAAATTGTAATATATTTTTTATATTTTTATTTTGTAAAATATAACCCCACTTCCGCTACAGACAATAATTCGCAGGAACGAATTTATAATCATTTTAAAGACATTCTCCAAGTAGAAATTCATAAATTAATGAGAAACCCAGTATATACTACATGATCTAAAAATGCCACGGATAAAAACAGCAAAAAAACGGATAGTTTGTAGATAAAGTCTAGTGGAAGGATAACATCAATTTGATGAAATACGACAGACTGAATTATAAATGGATAACACAAATTGAAGAAGAATAAAAAAACAAATTGCAGAAGGAAGAAGAAGAAAAAAATAAGTATTGAGAAGTATTTTCCTAAAATAGGACACATCATCTTAGCGATTTCTTCAATCTAAGGCTAAAACATAGAAAAAGACCGATACATCTTGGTCAAACTATAAGTTGAGTGAGGGATAATATTATATTTTTTTTTAGTCTGAAATATATTTTTTTTAATGTTTTTAATTGTGTCCATTCTTTTATTTTTCATGCACTAGTACTAAAACATTTTATACACATATTATGATATTATATACTTATTATTATTATTACTTATTAATTTTATAATAGTTTCGAATATTTTAAACATCTATTTATTATCTCAATTATAAATACAAACTATTAGCTTAAAAAAACTCCTTCATGAACAAAACACATTTAGAGAAAGGTATACAAAAATACATATCCGACATTCCTTCTTCTGATTTGCCTTACATTCTTATTTTGTTAAAATACAGTTGATCTCTTGTATCTTGGCAACCTGGACCACTCGGATGACAATGCGCCATTCGCTTATTCTCAAACCAAGAGATTTCACCCACACATCGACGAAATTGTATTTCAACAACCTACGAAGATCCATCTCCTGCGCATTGTCCGACCGAAGCGAGAGATCTACAAAAAACACGTATCCATAACTCAAGCAGATAAGCCCATATCTGTTTTCGAAGTATTTTACCGTAATCTGGCTGGCACAGACCAGCCTGCAAGCAGTCGCTACTCATTGCTCGGCAAATATACGGACCTGCAGCCCACATCAACTGACGATATCCTTCTCAGTGTAAGAGAAGGAATATACACGGACATCCTTGTGCTTCGGGGACATTTCACCAAAATGACGTTGGCTATCTATGGTTACGTAATCCGAGAAGACCAGATACAAGATCGTTGTCCACGATACAAGATCGATTTGCCGGTGACGGACCGGGAGACAGGTGGGCTCGGACAAGGTGAAGCTGCTACAAAAGGCACAGACATAGAAACTATCAATGCGTATATACATATATATAAAATATAAAATATCTTTTTTTTCAGTTCAAATACTTTTATATTTAATAGCTCATATCCAACTATTTTTTATATGTTTATACTTTAGTAGTCGAAAACAAAGTGAAGTTAATCTTGAAAGCCAACTGTTGCATTCGATTTTAGACAACACCAACTCCCAAGCCTCTCTGAGCATGGACTATGTTGAAACGTGGCATGAGGTCACCAATGATGATGAGATGAATCAAACAACAAGTTAAATAAGACTTATTACGAATTTATCTGAAAAACTTTAGCAAGCCCTAGAAGCCCTGTCCCATCCAAATACTGCCACGAATTCCGTTCTCGCCACTTTTAGAATTCTCCTTGAAGATCTCCTCAATAACACCGGAAAGGTATTACATTTTTTATAATATTTTTTTTTTTCCTTAAATTTATCTCTCTCTAGCTATTTCGATCCAAAAGACTCGGTATGTTTTATCCAGCGCAGTATCGCCCGAATCCCATCACAGCTCACTTCAGTCAGAAGCTGCCGAGCATTTTGATTAGTTCGCTCACTCTCTCCCAATCCGATCAGTTTCGTTCCCTCGACATTCTGCGTCTGTTACTCCAAGTGCCAGCGATGGCGAAAGAGTTCGTGGCGGCTGGGGGTCTTTATGCTCTTTATCGACTGTTGTTTAATTGCGACCAGCATTCCTTTTCCCTTATAAATATACTTTTGCTTGAAGTCCTCCTGGTGTTGGCGCAGTTTCAGAGCCATGCCACAACAATGGTTTATGAACCAATTGATGACCCTGTTCTTTATGACTTTATTAGTAGAAGAGAATCTCAGAACATCGAACCATCATCAGCTGTGGTTCCACCACCCCCCACGAAAGACTCGACTCGGACACCGTCGAAAAAAATCGAAGACGACGACTCAGATAGCCAACGATCAGATTCCCGTTCTCGTAGCCGCAGCCGATCAAAGAGAAGACACTCTTTTGATGGAAAGCGCGACAAGAAGGACAGAAAGGACAAAAAAGAAAAGAAAGAGAAGGATCGAGACCGCAAGAGAAGGCATGATGATGACTCAGGTGATGATCGAAAGAAATCCAAAAAATAAAGAAAGAAGACCAAAAACTCAAAAGATAAGCAACGATAAAAGTAGTATAAACTATATACATTTTTTTTTTAACCCCTTTTAAGACATATACATTTGCACCCCCTTTGGTAGCTGGCGATAATAATTTATAAATTTATCAGCAAAAAAACACACAATATCTGTCTCCCAAAAAAAATAACACATGGATTAATAAATTTAATTATTTCTTCTTGTCGTATTTTTTGTGGAAGAAGACAAATAAACAAAAAATGCATAAACACTAACTTTGTATTGAGATAAAAATACTTTTTTTTTAGTATATATAACTATAAATACTAATTAGATAGACAAAAAAATCGATAAAATATATGTATTGGAGAAGAAGAAAGAAAAAGATTAAAAGAAAATATATTTCAACAAAAATTATTTATTATTATTTATTAATTTCCCATTTTTTTTAATTTATCCCATACAGAAACACCCAAGATAAAGACAACCACAAAGAAAAAAACCAAAGTTCTAAACCGAAAGACAAAGATAAGGATAAAAATAACTCGCACTCGAAAAACTATGGAGATCTGAGTAGCACTCAATATAAAGCCGAGCCTGAAAAAAGGAAGTACACTTTTTATCAGCTGCTTTTCTTGCAGTTTAAAGCTGAACTTCCCTACAAACAGTAAGTGCTCCTCAAACTTCTAGTGGAGCAAATCACTCACACACTCCTCAAGCACTCTGTTTTAGCAAAAAATATTGCTTACTTCACCCCACTTTTGCGAGACACTCGGTATCTCTTTTTCCCTTCAAAGGAAATCGTCTCCAAAACAGCCCTGAGAATGTTCCTCAGCTTCTCTCCTTATCTCAATTTGGAACAAAGTCTCAACATTCAGAGTTTGCATCTGGAGTAATTGGTTAACGACGTTTTGAAGGCCCAATAACCTACAAAATATGGTCTTGATATTAAATGTTATAAATTGATGAATGTTGTGAATGGCAAAATAATATCTACTGAGTTCGATGCTTAATTCATCCAAGCAATGACTGAACTGTTGCTTGCTCCAAAACCCGTGACTGTAGGTCTCAATCGCCTAGTAGAGCTGCTTAAAACCCCAAATCTTCGCTATCAAGAAGCGATTGTGATTATGGTCGAATAATACCTCTACAAGGCTCTCTTGAATGATGATGGAACATAGACAATGTTGCACTTGGAAACCCTCTTTGGAGCCATGCTTCACATCACGAAGCTCATCCGTGAAGAGCGTGGATCCCTCAGTAAATAGCTTTGGCACAGTACTAAGTTTCTCGCTAACTATGCCTCGAGTTTTTAGTATTTTACAAAGGATAACATGATGAAGTCTCTGACTTAGGGCTTTCTCAGACTCGTGAAGTATGTTCATATCGAACTCACCAAATTTACAGAGTATTATACTATTTCCGAAAGCGATGATATTGATGTCATCCGATAAAGCTTCAATATGGGTAGCTTCTTCGAAATCCTCCCGGAACAGCCTCTTCTGGAAATCGATGTCACTCTCAAAATTATTACTCTCCTCGTCAAGCACAACCGTACTATCTGGAGCAATATGTACGAGCATAAACTCACCATTGCATTCACACTCGTCCAGTCCAGACTCACCCAATTACTGGGTTTCCTCCTACGCAAAGTTACCAACCACAACTCAGAGTACTCCCTGCACCACCTCCACAATCCCAGCAAACTCATCTGTAACTACATGTCGGTGCTTGAAAGGATAATGTGGTTAATGTCTTCCAAGACGAGGTTTGAGTGTGCCTTTTCCGAACTTCCCCCCGACGATATGTTCGAAGAAGTTGAAATCCTGGACAACTGTTTGCAGATGTTCTAAATTCTCCTTAACCTGTTCCTCGACATCAAAAATTCCAAAAGCAGAATACCCTAAACCAAACCCCAGTGCATCCAACTTCTGAACTATCTCTCTGAAGTATTCTACTACTTTTTGGAAGGAGTCGAGATCAGCCAGTTCAAGGGTCGACAGAACAAACTGCGCCGGCTTCTGGATAAACTGTACCTGCTCTTCTTCCAAAGGATGTCTGCGAGGCCTGCGGTGCTGTCTTGCTATTCACTGTTGCTTCAACTCTCCAGAGGATCCACGACTTAGTTCATTACAAGTTACTTGTTTGTGCGATTCGATACCAATACAGTGTTCCCCGATCTGGAGTATAGTCTGGTGCCGAATAACGACCGCCCTGTACTTGAAACTTTATTACGCTACTCAATATTTCGCTCAGATGCTTCAATCAAGAACTCGCTGCTCAATCTTATGAAGGCGTTGTTCTCAACAATTTCGTATAGCTCAGTTATGGGTCTGTTTCGTACTCTCGAAAGCATTCTCAAGGAAATGTTCGATGAGATTAAAGAGTGCTTCAACTTCGGGAACACCAGCCTCGTGATGTCACGCCTCTCATCTTCATCATCGGCAAGTGCTCCCCACAGAGCAAACGATATAAATCTCCGAATCACCCTCCAGAAAGCTATTTTATACATATAATTCTTGGCCAAAGTAACGTATAATTCAGGAGGAGTGCTTAAAAACTTCTTCCTGACCTATCGCACCGATGAGCAGTATATTAATAAGCTTTTCAGAGTTATCGAGGACGAGAGGGAGAACTGTTGCAGACAACAAAACCAACATCCCCAGACAATCAACTATTACTTGCTTCTCCTCAAGCTACGCACTGCCATACTCGAACTGTTTTTACCCCTATTCGACCCTGAGTGCACCATGCTCCAACCCAGTGACGTTGGAATCTGCTTGGGTTTCGATACCCCCATTACAAATATATACCACTCGATCTTTAAATCAGCCAGCCAATGCCTGCAGGGAACTTTCCAGAAGGATATTTCAATGGAGGAAGAGGGAATCGGAGGACAGTTTAATTCGAATCCTGAAGTGGCCAAATAATACATCAAAACATGCGAGGTGATCCTCAATTTATGCTAGGTGTCGACCAAGTCACTGGCGACCCAGATCATCCTCCTTTACGGCTAGTATGTCGAGTCAGCTTATGAACCTGAATGTCTCATAGACTTGTCACCTTTAATTAGTATATTGTCCAACCAAAACCGCATGGATATACAACAATCGAAGATTGGTGCACAGTTCGGATATTTATTATGTGCTCTGACACAACTTCCACATAACAAAGGAGTGTATAACTGTGAGAGGCGAAAGATCGCGATTCGATCTCTAATCGCAGCGAACCGATATCACAAAAACTAATCTGATCTTCTAGAAAATCAAGGGATCCCTTGGGCATATCGGAAATTCTTAGCAGAATACTTTAGAAGCCCTGATCCAGCAAACGAGGTGAAAGTGCAGTCGAAATAAATTGAGAAATCAAAAGACTTGAACTAAGTGTTCAAAAGTTTCAAGTAAATAAAAAGTAAAAACGCCACAGAAGCTGAACACAACAGCAACTGCGGAGGATTCAAGAGTAAAGCTACTCTCCAGTCCCGAATATTTGAAAACTTCTCGTCCACTCTTTACGATATTGTTACTGAAGGAGAAGAAGTTGCGAAAAGCCGATACAAATATGTGGCACTGCAGGAATGGGTAGGAGGAGATCTGAATCGGATCTATCGACCGTAAATCTTCCAAGACCCCCATATCAAAGTTCAGGAACTTCTGAAAGATCTCGGAGGACCAGCCACTTATTATTTCCCGAAATAATATACATTGGCGAGAACAAGACCTATCCATGAATTTAATCAACTCTATGTGCTCAGTGCGAGTAAAAAAACACACACACAATAACACATTTCATTTTTTAAATAATCTAATTTTAGAAAAAACATTCGGTGAACGAGTCAAAAGAATTAATCAAGTTGGAATCAGCATAAAACAGATTCCCCTTGAACTCAAACCTCCACAGGTCGAGGAACCTGCACCGCCTCCAGTGCAGACGAAGCCTACCACGATACCTATTAACGTTACATCGACACAGATTGGAGCTTATGCCCCAAAAACTAACTATTTCTCCCCTCCCCCGCCAGTAGTTTCCACCCCGACTTATGTACAGGCTAATGACCAACATATCACGCGACCAGCTGTCATCACCGCGCCAAACCCGCCAGCCGAGTTTTATCATAGATAAGAAATTAGCCCTTATCCTTTGCAAACCCACCAGCAACCGCCAATGATCTCGAACCAGCCACCTCCTCAGCCCTATCAAGGCCAAGGCCAGGGTGGACATCAAAGTTACGAAGGCTATCAACCATATCAACAACAACAAGGCTATCGACACCATCGTAACTATCGCGATAGAGGAGGAAGGGACCCGCACAATGATGGTAACTATGAATACAATTATCCGCCACGAAATTCCCGCCACTATGAATATTCTGATAATTATCAGTATGGTGGTCGACATTATCAATCAAACCAGAACAATGGTAATGTTTACGGACCTCCTTCCGGGTCTTCTCGTTACCAACACCATAATAATCCTCCACCTTCTTACCCACAGCAATACCAATATAGTAACACTTATCAGAATATCAATCCAATGGGTCACCAACCCCAAATTTATACACCGCCACCCCAACCCATCGCTCCAATGAACGTGAGCCAACAGGAGCAGTTCCCCATGATTGTGGACGAGCAGCATAAATTTGTGACTAAAAGGTTTGTTGAATTATTAAAAAACATCAAAACCAGCCCGAATGAACAAGAGAAAAATCGGTTGACTTCAGAGTTCAATGGTCTCGTCACGCATTATCCTAAAGTATGGGAAGAGCTTCAGGCTAAGTTAAAGCATCAACATTGATTGTTTGGTGAAAAAATAATGTGTATTTCGCTTAGTTTAAAAAAAAAAAAAACAGATAATTATAATGTTATAATATATAATATCCAAAAAAATAGATTTAGAGAAATGGATGAAATTACATAAAGGATAAAAAATATCTATATCTTATAATATATTACATAATCATGGGCTAGCATTCGATACAAAATTAACTGTATGAAGCACCTAGCTGTAATTAGAATTATCCATTTCTGACCCGTCGAGCGACTATTCATTCCTATTAGACAAGGCACTTTTTGGTTTCAGGTAATCAAATTGGTTTGCCGAGTTCTGAAAATCTAAAGGCATATCAATATAGGCATTTATTCCCATAGACGCGCCCTATCCACCATTGTAATTGATTATCGACTTCGCGACAATGCCGTTCCGGCCTAAAGCACTCGGACTTGGTTTCAGACTATTATCATATTGGATATTCTTTAGAGCCGGAGTCATTATACTTTTTTTAATAGGTAGATTCTGGAAAACATTTTTGGGTTTGGTTGGCTGGGCAAGCAAGGCAGCCCTGCTTGCAGGAGGAGTGTTGGGTTACAATAAAAAATTCGATGAAAATGGGTTCGCTGTAATCTCTGTTTCTTTAGGCGAACAGACATTGTTGTTTGTAATTAGTGAGTATATTCCGATTGTCTGAGAACATTCAGTTTTATCAGGTTCTGGTGCAGTTGTTATGATATTATGTATTGGACTTTATTGAAGGTTTTATATTGAAATCGGTATATTTCTGTGTATTTACTTTTAGCTCTCGGATCTTTTGAGAACTAAAAAACGAGGGTCAATGAGCTGTGGGGATTTGGTCAGATTGGTCATGGAGTGTTGTCGTTCGAGTCCTCCTTGGGAAGTTGGGGTTTTAAGCAATGGCCGAGTCGAATAGGTAAATTCTACGTTTTGGTTTTTTACAAGGCCAGGAGATGTATTTTGTTTTTTTATTGAGAGAGGTGTCCCAATATAATATGAATCGACATTTGAATTGAGTTTAATAAGGGGTGGACTAACTTGCATAGTTGGAATATTAGTGTTGGGTTTTCTTGGAGAGTCTATGGGATAATAGATATCTCTTGGCTTCTGGGGAGATTTTATCTGATAGTTCGTGTTCTTGCTGTTCAAGTTTACTGTATTGTTATTAATGTTATTATTAGAATATTTTGTTTGTTCAATCTTTTTGTCTTTAGACTTGGACGTCCTTCCCTCTGTTTTCTGGAGACTGGCCATTGATTTTTGCTGGGGAATATTCACTGATGTTTGTGGCTGTGTGGAAGCAAACTGACTTTTTTCTTCTTCTGACCTTCCGTAGAATTTGGCCTGTCCATATTGAACATTGCTGGTATCCTTGATGTCTTTTCCAATGGATTGTATAGTGTTTGGCTTGATAGAATTGATTATTGAAGAATTGGGCGTATTGATCTCATTGTTACTATCCTTTCTTGGCAATTTGTACAGCTCAGTTGGGCTACTTCCAAAGTTGGGCTATTTGTTTGAGTTTACCCTGACCAAGGTATTTTTCTTCCCATCTGAAGACAGGGATTATTTACTAGAGCCCACCCTCTGGGCTATTGCTGCTTTACCATCTTTTATACTGAGCTTTGTTTGACGATGTGGGATTGGTTGAACTGTTTTTTGGAAAAAGGAGCATTCGCACTTTGCTTAGCTGGGAGAAAATTTATTCCACATTTACCAATTTGTGAGTATATAACAAGGGATGAAAATAATGAGATTTGTGACTTTTTTCGGATATAATATTTTTTATTTAATACTTGTGAGATACTTTTCGTGCCAATATTATTTATTAAAAATTGGTTGTTACTTTGGATTGGTTGTATTTTTATTGTGTTTTTTTTAGTTGGTTGAATGATTTGCTTGGTAAATAATTTTATTTAATTATATTTTTTATTTGTTAATATCCTCGGGTTTTTATATGCTAATAGATTTCATGAATATCAATCATATCTTATATGTGCTTATAATTAGTATCGTGTACTAAAATTCTTTGGATTGAACCCCATTAATAGATTATCTTGCGAAACATAAATAGTTTTCAAGAAGACTGTTCAAATGTATCTTTCAACTGGTGTCAAGAATTATATGGTCTACTAAGGAGTGTTTTTTATTTGAGTTCGAATCTTTTAGCAATACGAAATCGGAGATTAATATTTCCCTGATAAAAAAACTATCTTCTATAGTTTTCAATTTAGTATTTCTATATATATTTGTTTACCATTGCATTTGGACAAGATAAATATAGTACATTTTTTCTTATTATTATTATTTTGAATAATATTTGGCTGATTAAATTTGTAAAAGGGTTCTTACAACAACAACAACAAAATGTTGATCTGCCTGTTTCATCTAGATCTAAGATATATACTTTTCCCCATCCAGTTTTATATGTGTAGAACAAACTAAATAAAGAATACAAATCATCAAAAAGGAATTATAAAGAAATATTTAGTTTCAATGACTATATTTTTTTTTATCCCTCATCTTTTTTTTATATCTTTAATTTTCCGCTATGATCAAAATATTTGAATTTGATAGTATTTAAATTTTTATTAAATAGTCATATAGCAAAAAAAAATATATTTTTGAAGTTATATAGAGGTACATATTTTTTTGAAAAAGACATACTTCCAAAGGACACAATGAGCCAACCTGAAAATATCAAGACTTATGTGAGGGTGAAGCCACTCATTGAAGGCAAAGACTGTCTGATTCAAGAACTTACTCAAAATTGTCTAGTTACTCAGAACGCAGAAAAATTTGTATTTGGTACTCAAAATTCAAAAAAAAACACATTTAAATTGTCAATATATATGTGTAATGGCAGAACAAGTATTCAATCCACAAGCTTCGAATCTGAAGGTCTACGAAATGACTGCTCGCCCTATGGTTTTTGAAGCTCTGAAAGGCTTTAATTGTAAAGAAGACTCCGCAATCTAATAACAATAATACAATATTTCGTTAAATACATATACATCTTTAGCATGCATATTTTCATATGGCCAAACTTGTTCCGGAAAGACCTTCACTATGAAAGGAGATGATAAAAATCCAGGCTTAATCCCTTTGTTGTTGGCAGACCTATTTAGATAACTCAATGATAGCGACTGTCCGTACATTGCAGAAATAAAAATATCGTATCTCGAGATATACAACGAAACGATCAACGATCTTCTTAATTCCTCAAATTGCAACCTAGACATTCGATAGAGACCCCAAAAATTAATAGTAATCGAAAAGTTGACTGAGGAAAAATGCAATACCTATTCTTAGGCAATACAATATTTGTAATAAAAAAAAACATCAAGTTAATAAATAATAAGATATTATTCGATCTTTGTGTTTGTTCTAGATAAATTGGCTAAAATTCTCGAAAGTATGCAGCTACTGGGGCTAACAATAAATCTTCACGCAGCCATACCCTCTTCAGAGTGCATCTGGAAGCAATCAGCAAGGAAGATCAAACTCGCACGCAAGCACTCATCAACCTCGTCGATCTCGCAGGAAGCTAAGGCCTCAAAAACACTGGTAGTATTGCCAACACTAAAAAAGAAGGATAAAACATTAACAAGAGCCTGCTAGCATTATCGAACGTTACTCGGAATCTTTGTGATGGCAAGTCTGGGAGCTATATCAATTATCGAGACTCTAAGTTGACGAGAATTCTACAGAATAGTCTTGGGGGGAATTGCAAAACATCCGTTATTTGTAATATCAACCCTAATAACTACTCGGAGTCCGTAAACACCCTGAAGTTCGGAGTCAGTGCAGGCCAGGTCAAACTCACGACAAGGGTCAACAACACAGCCGGGCTGAACTCGAATAGCAAAAAAAAGTCTAGCTTTTCCGACGCGAGTAGCGTGAGTCGTAATTAATAGCAATAAGGGATGTTCAGAGAGGAGTTCGATCGAATCTCCACTAAACTAGACGAAATGTAGTTGGAAAAGTTATTTTTAAGATAAGAAATCTCTTAACTCAAGGCACAAGTTATCAATAGAGATGAATAGATCGGACAGCTGTTGAACGATATCAACCATTTTCGGGATGCTCAAAACAGCGTCAAGGAGCGGAGCGCAGGAAAGCTGCAGCACATCGATCAGTTGACTGATCAGATGCGGAATTATAGAGCAGAAATTGAGAACAAAGACGGATAAATCCAACGACTGAAATCAGATGTAGTCAAGCTCGCGGATGAGGTCGGAAAGAGTTATGCCAATGAAAAAGCTCTAATCAAACAGATCAATATGCTGGAAAAGAAGCTTTCACAGACGTAAGACGTTAGAAAAAGAACAGCACCGGCCAAAGCATTCGAGGAAGGGCCATTGCCAGATCCCATCCAACTTGCACGATAGTGTAATTTTTTAAATTTTTATTATTATAATATAAAAAATAAAATTATATTGTAAATCTTAAGATACATTATGCAGTCAAACTAATGATATAAATCGCATAAAAAAGAAGGGAGATTGATTTTCTTAAAGAAGAAAATGCGCACCTGAATAATCGGATGCGAGATCTCGAAAGGTAGCTTATCGACAAATAGGACAGATAGTCAAACCACGCACATACAAATACAGTCTCAGTCAATTCCAAAAAAACTATCGGGGGAGGAGGAGGAGGATCCAAGAAAATTCATGGCTTCACTATTTAAAACTCGCTATTGAGAAAAAGGTAACTGAGAGCTCTCAAAATTACACGCGAATTACATGAAAAAATCAGGGAAATTGAGAGAGAGCTACAAGAAGCCCTTCTTGAAATTGAAAGGCTTAAGCATTTCAATAAGACAACTCTTGGTTAAGAAAATCAAATTACAAATATCCATAGAGGTCGAATATCTCAGTAATAGAAAGTAACGCAATGGTCGCCCCAGCATAAAATAGATTTGAGGAGAGAGAGTGGTGGGAATAATTTGCTACAAGACAAGAATTAGGACACAGATGACTCATCGATCTCTACACCTGGTAGGACCCTTCCACAAATGATCACAGAGGAGATTTCTAATTGAAGGAAAATAGACGTTAATTAAAGAATTTTGTGTAAAATTAATTAATAAATATCAATTATTTTCTAGAATAATTAATTATTTTGATTTTTATTTATAATTATTTATTAAAAATATAATTATTAATAAAAATGTATAACTATAGCTATATTGACAAAAAATCAGCTGATAATTTTAAGACCTTTTGTGAGATAGCCGACGAGAATATTGATTATTATCACAGAAGCTACGATCGGAATCAACATAATCTCTTCGCGCACTTCTCGAGCCACGTTATCCTCCTCCGCAAAAAAAGCTGAAACCGCAACATTGCTGATCAAAGCTAATGAAACTCCTAGAAAAACATAGATCCTAAATAACAGTTTGGATCGGCTTGAAGGTTCGTGAAAAGCGCCTGCCCTCAGTAAATGATACAGTCGCAAGATACTATTGACAACTATGAATACAAATAGGTTATTTTCCCCCTCAATCCTCACAAAAACGTACAAGTAGAAGGCACCAGTGGTCAGGTTGAAAAAAAACATGGAGCTTTTGATGGACGGGTAGGTTTCTACCTGAGTTGGCTAGTAGTTGCTTAACACCTTGTTGATCATCACGATATGCGCGTATTCGAGAAGGGCGACCAGTAGAAGCAGTGATTCCTCCAGCTCCCGCAGAAACGCAAAGCCTATGAGCACGATGATCGTGTTGTTTATCAACAAGTTTAAAAAGGAGGCACGCAGGAGGTGGAAGGCAGTCGAGACAAGATAAAGACAGGAAATCCCATCTTCACACGAAGTATCATTAATTCGAATCCAACTGTGCTCGAGGGCTTTTTCGCTAATCGTATGCTATGTAGTGATGCATAAATTGTTGAGGATGAGAGACTTATCGTTGATATCATAAGTACAGAACCCGATGCGGTACTGGAACTGCCGAAACAAGTTGATAATCGACTCCTTAATTCCCGGACTGGAGGCATCGGCGATAAAATCACAGTTTTTAAGATCGTTGACTTCCTGCTCGGTCATCAAATATTTATTAACATTGTAAACCTTATGCAGCTTGTACTCTTTGCACTTATTGAAGGTTTTATCAGTAAATATTTTTATATCCACAACTTATTTGAGCTTGTCCAGCTGCTTCTGTGCAATCAGGCGGTAAGCGTAACGACCCTCCCGTTGAATATAAACGTCAACTTTCTGCAGCACGGCCTCCTCGATGAAAAGCACATCAAGGTTGAGTATTTCCTCCACAACCTCCTTATGCATGATCTTGAACTGGTCCTTGACGCAGTTGTTCTCCACGAAGGAGTACAGGAACTCTGCAATATTGTACTCATCGATGATAAACAGTAGACCGAGGACATCGCTTATAAAAGTGATCACTTTACGAATTGAAAATATTGTGATGGGGCTGAGATCTACTAGCATGTAGCTGATGTAAATAGTCATAAAGGCGATCGAAAAATGGTTCATCCATTTGTGAAGAAGGAAGAGGAGCTTGTTGAGCCGTTGCAAAAAACGAGACTTCTCCTACTTGTATTCACGGAGCTTCGTGACTGCTCGGAAACTGCAGTTTTCCCCTACTGTACATACAAGCATTTCACCTTCGCCTTCGAGTACCTGGGTCCCTGCCAATATAAAAGGGTCGTTGCTTTCCTGAAGCTGCCATCCATTTATCTTCTGCACTTCGTCCTTGCCTGATATGGTGTAGTCTTCATTCACAATCAGGTTCTTATCGTAGTTTTTGAGCACAATTCCATCTTCGTTGATGATATGTCCCTTCTTAAACTGAAGAATATCCCCTACCACCAATTCTGATTATTTGATGACAATATACTATTTATCACGCTTCACTTGCACGCGCTTGTTCTTGTTGTATTGAGTGCGGACAGAAATCTGTTTGGCTTGGATCTTGTTAATCATAACTCTTGCGATGAGTATCACTGCCAACAGGAATATATTGATGTACTATTCGTTATTGCTGAGCTGTATTTGCCACCCTGCCAGGATGGACAGCACTTGGACAATGAAAAAGAAGGGCACCAATGGATTATGGATTTCCTTGGCAATTTCCACCCAAAACTTTCTGCCTGTGATGCTTGAGTCGCTGTTTACCCCATACAATACTTTGCGGGTTTCATCGTTGCTCTGGTTCTCAGTCAAACCTATTTCATGCCATACCACCAATCTATCCAAAACATCTAATTTTCGAATTTATGCCTCATATATATATTTTTTTTAAATGTTTATTAATAATTTTGTTTACGCCCAAGACCTCCCATCGATCTTAAGAGAGCTTTGCGCCCCTCAGTATTGGAGATGGCGGGAGAAAAGAGGTCGACAAGCAAGTGAGGTTTGAGGGTTGCAGTTAGCTTCAGGGGAGGATCGGTGAGTTCCTCCTCCTCAGGGTAGATGTCGTGACTGGCTGTTTCGTCCTGTATTATGAGTGACTCTTTCAGAGAGAGGTTACTGGCTCGCAGATCCTGAAGTTCTATCATTTTTTACTATCGCTAGTATTTAGGAGTAGTAGAGAATGTTTCATTTAAAAAATATATAATTTGCAACCCATATTAATATTAATAAAAAACGTGTTTTTAAAAGTTAATCGAAAATCTCCCAACAAAAATATATTTTCAAAAAATAGTACCAACGAATATCATTTTTAAAAAAATAATCAAAGGCTCGTCATTTTATATCTGATATCTTTCCTCAGTTTGTCGTAATCTGATTTTGCATTTGACGCTGACCACTTAACCTCATCGACCCGCTCCTAAAAAGGAGTCTCCACGCCGATGTATTTTTTAAACTGGTTTAGCTTTCTATTTAGACATTCTATTTCCAGATCCTTTACCTTTAGATTTTCCTGCAGTCCTTCCATATACAGCTTATACTTTCTCTCTAAATCGCTCTCCTTCTCCTTCGAATCCCCTCCTGTCTTTTTATCACTTCTGTCTGGCTCCCTAGGTACACTTAAACTCTTACTGATTTTATTTGCTGATTTTTCCCTGAGAGTTTTGCACTCCTGAAGATCTTCGACTGTTTTTTCCAGTTGCCTAATTTTCTGCAGGTATTTGTCGGATACCTTGGCGAGGTGGTCTTCTGCTGCTTCATGGCTAGTCGACAACGCACTTACTTTTGCTTCGAAGTTTCTATTGAGTCTGAACAGCTCGTCCTTGAGTTCTTGAATTTCTTCATCCCTTTCCTAGACTTCCACCTTCAAGTCTCCCAACTCCCTTATTTTTTATTGAAACTATTTCTCCAGCCCATCTCTCCGTCCTTCATTATCCTCGTCAATCTGCCTCATGCGATTTTCAAGTAGCTATATTTTCCGTTTATACTACTTGGTTGCTAAATCATACACTTTCATGTCCTCAAACATCATGTCCTGCTTCTCAGCCTCTGTCCTGAGGAGCAACTCATATTTCTCAACTAGTTACTGCATATCTGCATCGTGCTTTTCTCCAAGAATTAGGATTCCCTTCTCGTAGTTATCTTTGATCTTTTGGACTTTGCGGTTCTGTTCCTACTCAATTCGCGCAAGTCGTTCCTAAAGTTTCTTGATGCAGATTGCTGAGGTTGTTGTTAATGATGAATCCTTATTCTTTCTAGTTTTTCGCAGAATATCTTGTTTGGGCTTGAGGGACTTCCGATCGAGGTGAGACCGGTAGTCTTCGAACTCTTGTGAGATTGTGGCGAGCCCATGTTGTAATTATTATATGAGAGCATCTTTGGCCTCGATGATTGCGATGAGTTTGGCTTGGTCCTGTTGATAGAGTTTGGCGTGGGTATCTTCGCGAAATACGTTGTTATCTGCCTATCTTTTATGTTTGGTCCAACCCTCCATTAATATTATATAATACAAATATATCAAAAAGTATTAAAAAAAACAGAAAAATAACTGATACTTTATTTTTATATCAGATTGAAGGATAATTATATTTATAATATAGTATGTCTTAAGTAAAGCCATGTAGAATCATACATATATAGAATTAACCTCTTCATCATAAAAAAAACGATAAATTGTCGGTAAGATATTATGCACAAAATATTTGAATGCAAAGTGTTATGACTCTCAAAAAAACTCTTAAACTCATACCAATGATATTAAATTCTCAGAGCTAAGTGATTTGCTTACATGACAGAATAGGAAGAATTTACATGTATATAAATCAAACAAGATATAGTATGAGTAATAGAGTAAAAAAATCAAAAATTGTTCAAAGCAGTCCCGATTCATATTTATTTTTAGTAGGCTAAGCCAAAGAAAACGAAGATAATTGGGAAACAGTTTTTTTATCCAGTGTTTCAGTGGAAAAGTAACACTTTTTGCAACTGGTTGGTAAATATCTCAAGAACTATCTGAATTTGGTCATTCCGATCTTTTTAATGATTGCGCTCACATCATCAAAAATAATGTTCGCTAATAAAAAGCTCACGATGTACTTATTTTACACTGCGAAAACAACTGTTTAATAGTCTCCCAGAAACACATATCGGTTGGGTGATTATTTTCTATTGATAGTAATCCATTGGGAAGCCTTAGTGTTATCGATCTAATGGCAGAGACCATGGATAAACTTGGCTCTCTCAGCCGACCCGCCCACGAAAACTGTCGTGTTGGGGACCTGTGACATCAATCTGACCGCAATGGCGATATCTTTCTGCATGGTGTGCGTTTGAAATTCTAGTACAGACATTCCTTTGTCGAACTCTGAACTGAGTTTAGTAAGTTCAGGCTCCACGATGGTCGCCACTCTTTTTGGAAGCTTGCGAAGTAGCCTTGTAGTATTCGGATCTAATTAATTAGCTTTTTTATCTTGGAACATAAAAAAGTATAATGTTTATGGTTATTTTATTGAAATGTATTTTGTTAATAGGAAGAAGAAATAGCAATTAATGAATATAAATTAAATTAAAGGAATAAGTTAATAATTTGTTCAGTATTTTATATATAAATATCGGGATGTAAAGTGTTAAAATTATTCTGGAAAAATATAAAACAATAACAAGTCATTGGGGTGCCGTTGTCTCAATATAGCTTCTGTAGATTTGGGTCGATTTGAAAATATTTAAAAACGGAGCCATTATAGATTGCGATGGTCGGGCCATTCCTTTCACAATATTTTCGCGAACCACCTCTCTAAACTTATTAAAAACATCATCTCCTGTGCCATTTCTCATCTTGACATAATTCTTTAAATAGTCACCACAATTACGAATCTGGGAAATCTCGGGAAGTCGTAAAACATGCTTTCTATCTAAATCAAACAGAGTGCTCCGAGCTTTATCGCAAGCTTGGGACTTTTGAGTGACTCCGACGATTGTGGGAAAGGGAGAATCCAGAATCGGCTCCATTTCCTCAGGCAGATTTATAATCACTGGATAGCAGTAGGAAAAGGGACGAAAGAGTTCGAGTAGCAAAAGAATGGTCTGCGAAAGGAGAGTGATGTTCTCTGAAAATATTATGATATGATGTTAAAGCATTGAGAGAAGCAAGAGATCAACCAGCATAGAAGCATCGAGGCTGTGCAAGCAGTTGATCGGCCATTCAATCTTAAATCGGTCAATGTGATTCTTGTCAGGAAGGAACAGGTTTAAGGATTTTCCCAGGCAAGGAAACCTCAAGTTTACTGACAAGCTAGATATCGACGTGTGACTAATGTTGTGAAGCGCCATTTGGATCATGTTATTGACATCAATAGTTGCCAAAGGATCGCGAAGTTTAACTATTTGAATTTCATCTAATTTCATAAAAAAAATCAGCAAAAATAAAAAAATGAATGACTTAATAAAACTTCCAATTTACTTGAAATGATAGTCAGAATATTGAAGAAGAACGAGAACATCGGGAAATAAGTGATGAAGACATATGTCTTTGATGTTTCAATGAACTGGCTTACGTTTTTGTTATCTAGACAAGACACCACTTCTGTGATTCTTAAACAGATTCCGAATAAGTTGTAGGAAGGATTAATAGATGCAATCACTTCATTCCAAGGTTTCTCCCTCTCTCTTTTACTAGTAAACTAAGAATTTAATACGAATACAAATGAAGTTGGTTCGTTGATTCTGTAGCTGTTTTAGTTATTAATTAAACGTCGTATTTGTATTTTCTTTGGATAACAAAACATTGATACAACACTCTCTCTTTCTGTGTTTTGTGTTGCAGGATAGGCATAAGTAACTTTCGGAGGAACCATAGTTGTATCCTACTATTAGGAATTGGTCGATGAAGTGGTTAAATCGCCGGTCACAACGTAAAACGACTCAAATAGTCGTTGTTAGACTGGTTACTGCCTTTCGTTAAAATTAGTTTTTTAACTCATTTTTCTGGTTTCAGACCTTATATTACTTTTTAACTTTGGAATGCTGATACTCTTTAAATTTTCCTTCCTCTTTGCAAATAGACTCGCAATAATATTGGTGCGCATCTTAGGCATATTCTCCATCCTGGTACGGATGTTTTAAATATTTTCAATGGCTTCCGTAAAGGCTATATCTTCACAATCGGTGTCTGAGACCACCATTGACTCTTTGAAAGTCAGTTCTTAATGCGAGTTGTGATTTTAGACTTGGTTGGAAAAGTAATATTTATTAATATTATTGCTGTTGAGGAGAGACGAAGACTAACCAGGCAAGAAGGATGACGTATGAAACGAGGCAGGCTCATTACATTTAGCTATTGTTGTTTGAGAAACGCTTGCATGATTCCGGTTGTTTTTAGTATTGGGTAACAGTCCGGCAGCTCTCCGCAATTCGATATTTTAGCGTTCCAACCGAAAGATCCAGTTGTCTTTTTGTAGGATAATTTGTTTGAGCTTATCGATTTCGTGGCGACACTCAGCCGTCCGCTGGCTTTCCTGTCGCAAGAGTTCGACTATGTTATTGCTGGGATTGAGCATCCGAACTGGATGATGCTTGATTTATTAGTTTAAACAAAAATTATTCATATTACTCTTTAAGCTATGAACCTCATTTTTATATATTATAAGATTGTTTATTTGTATTTCCTATCAATATATGTGCAACTCAAGCTGAAAGCTTAGATATAATATAATACAATATAAGAAGAGATAATACTAAATGTTCACGTTATATTAATGAAACATACGGTCAAACGCAATTATGTAAAGACAATCAATGATTATATATATTATTTATATCTTTATTGTCCGAGGGACTACTTGTCAAGAAATACTAAAAAATATCAATTTCTTCGGATCAAAGCTGGTAATATGGATTACTATCATTAAAAAATGGCACTCGTTTTACCAAACTTATTCCTCCTTTGTATTTCTTGCGACTTTCAGTCGTCCGATCCAGTCGCGTTTCAGAAGACATCGAAAAGCTATTAATGTTTTCTTACCTTCCAACCTCTTTTATAGGGCTCATATAACTAAACCTCACCTTAGTCACAGAGCTGGCCCTCTGATTGTTGTTACTGACTCCGATTGACCCACTTTCTCGACTGTTCAGAGTTGTGCTCTTGTTACTATTTAGTACCAAATTACGAAAGTCTGCAGCAGGTTGCGAAGATAAAAAACTTTGGTTTATTAGATTTGCGTTTGAGTTTGTTATTTTGTTCGCCAATCCAGGAATCATTAATGAAGTACTCAAGTGTTGGGCACTGCGGCAACGGGTAGTCGGAGGTTCTTCTGGATAGTGTATCACTTGCCTATATTTTTTTTTTTTCGTAAATGAATAATGAATTATTATTACCTTGTGACTGGAAGATACTATATTTTCTGGGTAACTGTCTCCACTGGAATATAGTCGATCTTTTTTTCGGGGATCATTTGGGGTACGTAGTTTGTCTGGTGTTCCACGGTGTAATATTCAGTTACTATTCGTTCCTTTGGAACATACTCAACCCTCTTCACCTCCTGGTAGTCGATCAGAGTCTTCTAGACGGGAACTCTATCCACGAACTATCTGGTCTCGTACTCGACCACTTTTCGTTAATAGGGGACATACTAAATTTTACTTTGACCTCTTTATATAATTTAATTGCTAGACTTACTTTTCGGGGCGTGTTGCTGGTTCTGAATCTGTCCGTAGTAGGTGTATGCTGCGGAATCCAATTCAGTGTTATGGTGTGTGCTTTCCGTCATGATTGTTCCTTTCAAAGGCGCAAAAGAAGGAGGTCTGGCAGGACTCGAACTCACTCTCTGAACAATGCTCTGTCGGAGAGGTTGAAGCATGTTTGATATATTCGAAGATGGTCTGCTATTTAATGTGTGCATGAGAATATTGTTTAAAATAAAATAGTTTGTCTAAGTAATAATGCAAAATATTGTTTAAATAAACATGGAATATTTTGATAAGTTAAATAGCAACATAAAAAAAATAAGGTTATTTATTGAATTGTTAGGCATTAAAGGGTAGAATAGATTATACATAAAAATATACATATTTGCTTGTTAATTATTGCATTTATTCGAAAATATATTACAAAATATATATTCATTCTATATTTGCATACTTACAAACAAATACCAGTTAATATTTCTAATGCTTATAAAATTATTTTCGATCTTTTTGTTTTTTAGGAAATAAACATAATTTAATATCTTTTTTTTTTTTCTTCATTTTTATGGACAATAATAAATATATATTTAAAAATAAAAATAAAATAAAAAAATGTATGAATACTTTATTATAAATTATGTTCTACATATTAGAACACAAATTAAAAGAAAAACCAAAATATTATAGTTTTTTAAGATAATAAGGGAAATATTCGAATAGATACTTACAAGTAAATGTGAATACTATTATTAAACTTAACAAAAAAATATATGGCTTATTTAATCAAGTTTCAAAGAGGGGTAAAGAACGCAGCATCAAAAGGGTTTTACCAAAGCACATCCGACTCTTTTGTATGAGAACGCGTGCCTTGATTCGTGCTCCTCTCTCCCCAGCCAGACCCGCCCTACTTCTGGTGGGATTTATCATACTGAAGAACAGCAGTCACTTCCTCCAGACTCGCAGCCATCGCTCCTTTACGCATAAGTACGCCTTTGAGGAAGTTCTCCATAAATCTTTTGCTCCTAATGGTATCTTTACTGCTGGACACTTGACTAATAACTTTGAGTTTCCCCGCCTTCAGCAGATGGCGCCTCTCGAACTTCACGGGCATGAGAAGATTATGATTGGTGTTGACGTCGTTGAGATCGTCAATGTTCTGAATTCCGTGAGAATTGCTGCTGCCTTCATATTCATCGGCTGCTTTGTATCGGTATCCTCCGATTTTCTTTAACACCTATTGCTTTTATTTGATGTACAATTTTGGGTCGATGTATCCCGAAGATTGCTGGTTGCTGTTTTTTGATAGGTACTGGTTAGACGGGCTGTTGTTCAAGTGCGCGTTCTTGTTCATGTCAAGCCGAGAGATCTCAGGAAATAGCATACCTGGCTTTTGCTTGCCGGATACTGTGTTAGTGATTGCATTAGTGTTGTCCCTTAAGTTAAGCGACCTAGACTCCTAACTGACGCTCTGTTCACCCACAATAGAGTTCATAGGTACACTGCTCTTTTGTAAAATCATACTCATATCCTGCTTATGCGAACATAGTTTCATAGTTTTACTTATATTGGAATAATTCTTTATGTGGGAGCCTAATGAGAGTGCTGTTAAATCAGTGAGGACACCACTCTTGATGGATGGAAGCTTGTCTAATGCATCATCAAGTTTAGGCAAGTGACTCAAATTGAATTGGGTTTTCTTTTTTGTTACAATTGCCAGGTCGAAAACTCTTCTTTTTTATTCGATGTTGGACTGCACAATCTTCAAAATCAGTGGGTACTGAAGAAGAACAAGTCTTAAATCTTCGCCATTGATGATTAAAACCTGATTTTAGCTCGACATGCACTTAACCGAACAATATCGTGGAACTCCTAAAAATATTTCGTCCTCCCCGAAAGATTGCCCTTCTTCTAGATTTAGCAGACTTGTGGTCACTTCGATTTTATTCTGTTTCATATTTTTCGAGGGTTTTTCGTCACTGTGGTTTGGACTATTATTGTTGGAATCAGTGTTTTGGGTCGTCGTATGGTGTTCCTATTTTTACTTGTTTTGCTTAACAAACAGTTGAAACTCTCCTCTAACGATGGCGTACCAATTTGAGGGAGGGTCTTTGGTTTCGTAAATAACCTTCTTGAAAACATATGATTCGAATCGAGATCGTTCGGCGAGATAAAGCAGATGATCGTGCCGAATGTGGGACAGTAGTTGCATGGAGCTGAGCAAGTGGACGGTATCCTGATGTTGCTTGGTGTTGACCTTCAGAGCAGACTCGTAGTCCTTGCTGGACAGGAAGGCAACCACACAACCTTCCTTGGTGTAAGCCTCGGTAATGGATTGTAGCTGTTCGTACTGAAACTCAGTCTTTGGCCCGTAGGACAGCCTGCCCTCCTTGCCGACAGCAGTAATATTTCCAGTCAACAGATATACATATTTGGAATTGGAAACTATCTATATGGAAATGAGGGATAATTATATTTTGGGTTTGAACAGTAAATAAAATGTTGGATTCCTGGAGTTTGTACATTATTAAGTCAGTGTTCCGCTCTTCTCAAGCTCGAAACCGCGGATGAGCTGCACAGCGAAAAGAAGTTTGGAGGTTCCTTTGCGTTTTTCCAAGTCTTGGAAGAAATTTT
This sequence comes from Halesus radiatus, assembly GCA_022606495.2. Classification (NCBI taxonomy): domain Eukaryota; kingdom Metazoa; phylum Arthropoda; class Insecta; order Trichoptera; family Limnephilidae; genus Halesus; species Halesus radiatus. The sequence continues at coordinate 1,377 of JAHDVE020006050.1, read as the reverse complement.
TGTCTTTAAAGAAGGAGTAAATGTGATTGTGACTTTCGTTGCTTCGATCGACAGGAGGAAGGGTGAGAATAGATTTGATATTCTATAACAAAAATAAGATGATGATTAAGATTTGTTGATATTGGTTACATTTATAAATGCTTATTTCGGGACTGCAGGCACTTCATTGATGACACAAAATAGTTTCATTGCAGAGATGTGTAGAGAGGGGATTTAATTAATGATAAAATTATTAACAAATATATAATTATATATCAAACACATATATAGAGAGAGAGAGCTTATGATGGATTTGTTTATTTTATCTATTATATGTATTGAATACTATAATTAAGTATTTATCTGTTTTTATTTCTTCTTCTTCTTATTCAGTGAGTTTTGCCTACTTTCCTAATTAATTTTCCTAAATATTCGAAAATTATTTTTGTTATAAGTCTTTGCCTATGAATACCATTTATTAAGAGATAAATTAATCAAGGTAAAAATAAATAAATATACTATATTAAATATAACTAGTTCTTTTTCCAAGAGCACTACTAAAAAAATAAGAAAAATAAGAAAAAAAAAATTCTACCTTTTATCTATTAACGTGAATATTATATCTAAAGAAAAAGAAAAATGAATTTTGATTAATTGAATTAGGAAAAATAAAAGGACATACAAGTAGCAACATCAAAAATTATACAAAGGAATGTACACCTTGATAAATAGATGAGATGATATAGATTCGCAGCTGTCTCCCGACCAAGGTTCCATACAAATACATTTCCCAGCCAAACAAAAGCCACGCCGACTGCAAGAATTGAGGCAGCCGCGAACGCTGCAGAAAATATCAAAGTTGGACGGGCATTTCAGATCATAATCTGCATTTATTGTTATACTTTCTTATGGACTCTTACATTTATAAGTAGTATTATTTATTGAGACATAAATAACATTTTCAACACATTCGGCACGGTAACATACAGGAAAATCCGATGTTTCGAAACACTTACTGAACTAGGAGAATTCTACATAACGGGTCAGTGAACCTGAAATCGACAAGTTGGCTTGGGGTTTGTTGCAGACGGTATTGTCATAACCCTGGATATATGAAGCATTGTCTGCAAAGGGGTCAGTGTTATCGCATATTCCAAAGTATGAACTATAAAAATCACATCTAAGATTTCGCGATGTCTTGTCGCAAAATTATGGCAAGCTGTTACCTCTTCCTAATGCAAAATCACAACCCTTTCCTCTTCCCCAGAATAGATATTCGGCTCGAGAGACGTCAACTTCCTGATAAAAATTAGTATCTTTGAGTAGAGAAAGTGTGAGGCCGGATAACTTCAGTCCTGCCTGCCAGTTTGTTGCTGTCATCATTTAGTTTAAGTAAAC
>JAHDVE020006049.1:0-92180 GCA_022606495.2 Halesus radiatus | reverse complement strand
TTTGGGTTGTGGATTGGTTCACAGAGTTCAAGATATCTGAAAAAGGAATGTTTGATAAATATAACACAACGCATTGAAATATTGGACCGTTTAAGCAGGTCCAAATTACGAAACACATTTCTGCTATTTAATGTCGAGATAACTTAGGTTCAGTTCTAACGGTTTTCATGGGTGGCGTTCAATGCGTAAATAAATGACTTTGAATAAAAATATGGTATTATTTACATAAGACGGCAATATGGTAAACGATCTTTCGGGCTTGTACGTCGAAAGGAGTACTTTATAATATATTATGGATTATTTTGTTTAATCCGATTTACCTCGGACGACCACGATTTTTTTTATCTCCCACATCTCATTTGTAAAACAATAAGGCTTTCTTTTCAAAGTTCGCCGAACGTTACCCGGGTGTTCGACATTCGACCCAATAAATAAGGAGTCATTCAAATATCGTGATATAAATTGGCGAAGCGGGAAGAGGCTCTGGAAATATTACGAGTATTTTGAGTACTTTATTCCGGTGGGTTTGTACTTGCGTTCAATAATATGGAGATAAGATCCTCTCCGTGTATTTACGATGATAGGTATTTATTTCGTTTTTTAAAGCTTTCGCAAATCGTTAATATTTTATTATTTGCCAATGGGAACATCGGTGCTTTGTATTTAATTATTTTAATTCACGAATCATATAAATAAATCAACTAATTATAATTACTAAATCCAGTTATCTTTCATTGTGTACTAAAGCAACGAATAATGATATCAGTTAGAATTTTATTAATTAATGATGAAATAATGTACAACTTTACAGGTTTTTTTTCATACCTAAAGGAAGTAATTCATACGACTTTGTGAGTTTTGTTATTCAACGTCCGAAAGCAATTTATTTTTTCTAATCGTCGCCTGTTTTATGTATCCTTATCCTAACAATGGTTTTTCGTGCTTTTTGGTTGGTAAACTATGTAACATTGTTTTCACGGTTGAACTTAAATACTTACAGTCAACTGAATGTCGCATTTGAATATTCAATGAACTGAAAGACCACCTTAACCTCCGCTGGCTTTAATGTCAAATGCTTCAGCTGAATATGGTGCTGGAAGGAGTCTATAAAGTATAAACTACGTGTGCTAAGGTCTCTTAAACAGGAGACATGTATTCTAGTTATAATCATATTACAATTCTGTACAGTGACTGTTGGAAAAAAACTTTCGAAAACACAGTAGTAAAACTAGTAGTCTCCGTAGTTGAGTGGTTACGAATCCGAGCGTCGCGGGTTCAAATCCCGGCGTGCGCAAGTAAAATTTATTTGATTAAATTAAAAAGAGGTAGACACTGTCAGTATCGCCCTCGTGAAAGACCACCATTCAGAATCGAAACGTTCCTAGAAATATTGCGTTTTTTTTTACCAATTCTGATTTGTCAGGTACTTCCCCACCTTTGTTACCCATCTCCTCCCCCACCTCAATACTTTCAGCCTCACGACATACCCCAATTGGGGATGCCATAGTGTCACTGACTCCAGACGGTTAGGAGCAGTTGGAGCTTTTGTGTGGTATCAAATAAAAAAATAAAATAAAAGTGAAGGTGAAAACGATAATTAATTTAATGCTAATTGTACTCTGTGGTTTCCCTTAATCATCTTTGGGGATAATATGTGGACGGTCTGTTGAGGGAAAAGATAGAGTGCACATAAATCTATATTAAGAGACCCGTCATATAGGACGGAAGAAACACCAAACTCTTTCAAAAGTCTTGCCTTAACCAAGCCACAATAAAAAACACAAATACGTTAGCCTCGTTCTTGTGCGGTTAATGTCAACCGTGTTGTACAAATGTTGGGTACGCGCCAGTGTGTGTACCAGTGCCGAAGGGATTAATGACACTAGTTAGGAGCACTTTCCATTGAAATACCGGTTAAGCAGTAAAAAAATCCTAACCTGATTTCTTCGTCCTAAATTAGAGAATATGTTACCCACCATTTAACGTGAAAAACCCTAAAAAAAAACAAAATAATCAGTTCATCGGTACTGAAAGTTCGATAATGTCAGTTCTTAGAATACCTTCCATTGAAATACTGATAGAACAAATAAGTAATAATATGTCGATATCAATATAATCAAATTGGTGCACCGTGATTAGTTCAATCATCAGTATCTTATGAATTAATCGATTAGGGGGGGTATTTACAATACTCACATTAAGCCACTTGAAACATCCAAAAAAGTAATCATTAAAATAATGTTTCTTAAAGATATTTCCTACCCCCTTTTACAATTAATATAAGAAACATTCTGTCGATAGTAACTGATAATTTCCAAAAAATTTAAATTTATTTTAACAGTAGAACAAATAATGTACTTAATGTACGGCCTCCATGGTCGAGGGGTAAGGCTCTCGACTACGAATCCGAAGGTCGCGGGTTCAAATCCCGGCGTGCGCCAGTAAATTTTATTTAATTAATTTGTGCTGTTTCACAATTAATTAATTTAAAAATAATATGAAGTATATTTGCGCATGTTCCAGAGTGGAAGATACTCTCAGTATCGTCCTGGTGAAAGACCACCATTCAGAATTGAAACGTTGCTTGAAATGGCTTTTAGCCGTGTTTGGTGACCAGATCTGAATAGCCAGGTATTTACCCTTTTCCCCACCTTCCTCTCCCCCTTCTCCTTCCCCTCCCCAATACCTTCAGCCTCACAACATTCTCCAATTGGGAATGCCATAGTCCCACTGGCTCCAGACGGTTGGGAGCAGTTGGGACTCTTGTGAGGTATTCATATAAAAAAAATAAAAAAAAAATATGTAAAATTGCGTAGAGGAACACTTTGTTCATTGCTCCAAAAACGGATAATTTAGTATCAGAATTACTTATAGAATTTAAATATCCAAACATAACGTATTAAAATGTGGATTAAGACCGCAGATATTAATATTTCCTACTCTAACTGTCCAAATTCTCAATTTGTCATTAACTTTTCTGAAAAATCTATGTTTTACATTATATTGGATTTTTCCATAAATTGTAACAAGCAAACAAATAAATAAAACAAAACAGATAGAAAATCAGTTTCCCGTGATATTGAAAAAAAATTTTTTTTGAGACCATATTTTAATTCTAAATTTAGCTTTTAAACTAGTATTTTTCAACTGATTATAAATATTTTTCTTCATGCTTTTTGGAAATAATCTTTTACGATACATTTAAAATACATATAATACAAATCGAGTTCTAAGTTGAATTTTTTTCTGTTTATTGTATTTTATAATATTCCGAAGCGTAAACTCTGCTCCAATAGTATTTTATCCCTTTAATTGCCTAAAAAAATACATATTCTCTGATATAAAATATCAAGTTTTTGGGGTTTTCTATGCGATGTAGATTCACTAGTTTTTCATTGTTTTTTGTTTGTTGATTTACGTTTATTTTTCTTTATATATTACCTTTTTTACCGTTTATTTAAAAAAAATATTGTTTTATAATCTATGTAAGTACCTATATCAGAAAACGTATGTAACTAAACATGTGTTATTAATAATTAAATTTAAAAATATGTTTGCCAACCAATTAACAGGAACAATACAAAAAACAGAACAGAACACGTATGTTATGAAGGTATGTGCATTGCAGATAGAAGCCCGTCAAGGTTTTGAAGGGCATTTACACGCAGTTCCGATTCAGTCTGCTGATAAGCGGTCTCCAAGCATAAACCACAAGGACGCCCGCGTTTTGATTCCCGACCGCCCTCCCCAATAACTCGGCCGCGATCGCGCACTATGTCTCCTGCCATTTATTTATGTTCTCAAATGAATCGGACGGGCGATACCACGGCCTCTTCTTGGTATCCCTTTGTGGCGCTCGCTCGCCCCTTTTAATGTGTCAAAATTGTTTTGATAACGAAAAAAGCATTATGCGAGTGAAACGTATCACCGGACTCGCAACGGTGGAGGGACAATAAATATTCCCGATTATAGATACCAGTTCATCAGAAGGATTATGCTTGCTCCTCGAGAATGGGAGATAATGCTTCGTCGCACTTGTACCGAGAGGACTTGAATTACATTTTATACCGCTCGACCAGTTGATACCCGTGAAAAATCATTGGACTTGCCGAGACGTAAACTGAGGAATTTTTGTTAAAAAAAATATTTGGTACACATTTCATTTATGGAATGAAAATATGACTCGGCATTTAATTGTAGATATTTATTATTTTGGAACTATAAAATATCATTACTATGGCAACACCAAGCTGCCCACCAAAGTGTGTTCTTCATATTCAAATGTTTTCACATTTCGCGTTTGACAGTTCATTTTAAAGAAACAGGAAATCATAACAATTTTTTTTTATTTATAATTTTGATTTGTGACTTTTTTTCCTACATCTAATACATGGTTATCTCGATATGTTAATTTTTGAGAAATAAAAAAAATCATGTTTTTCTTTCTATGTAATTCTCTTCCTTTGCGAAGCGTTAAATAATAAAAAGATTTTTGTACATAAAACATGATGTCGAATCATCTCCTTTTTTAAAGTACCACTAATTTGGTCTTTATTAATCTTCCTATGGGTCATCTTGGTGTTGCAATTTAAAATATTTTAAACAATCGCGGAGCCCCCAATTTTTGTCTACTATTAATTGTCAGACTATACATGTTTGGAAAAATATGTTATTGGTTAATATTTATGGTGATATTTATTGCTTACCTGGTAAGATAATTTTTATGAATAAAATTAATATTTTTCATTAGTACACACATTGGCAGGCCCAATTATTAAAATATCATGCTCGTATGAAGGCACCAGATAATGATGTTGTTTAATTGAAATGATAACATTTTTTTTTATAACTGCCACAAAAATAACATTTTTCCGCTTAGGGCTTTTACGCTTTCTACACTTTCGGTATCTAATCTGATTACACGGTTAAAAATTGATATCAAGCATAAAGCTGCTAGCAACTCTTGCACGGTGATCTGTGACATTATGAAAATTGCACCACTCATTCTCGTTGAGATTTGCAAGTCAAATGAACTGCTTTCAACTCCAACTTAATTTTCATTATCAGCTATGGAGTTTTGAAAAATCAAATGGACAGTAATAAAACGGTGACCGGATAAAGTTCGATTCACATTTACCGGCCCGGCGCAGCACAGACAAGTAATGTGGCAGACACGGCAAAATTACTTGCTTACATTATTTACGAACACATTTACGTACGGTGTAATGTGAATACTCTTTTCTGTGCCGTGCCTGCCGCTTCACGTGTCTGCACTGCACGGAGCCTGTAGATATTAATAGACCATCAACACACGTATGATCAGCACACTTTTTAAAAGTGATATAAAGTCAATAAAAATACAAAAAAAACTAGCTTGAAAACTTAATCTAACCTAACCTAACCAACCAATTAAATACCAATTAATATTTTTCATGTTTTTTAAGTGGTTAATTAGGTTAGGTTAGATTAGGTTTAGATGCTAGGTTTTTTTTTTGATACTTTTAATGACTTTATAAAAACCGTGCCTATTCATACAAGTGTTGAATTGTAATGGAACCTAAAAAAAAAACATTTTTAAAATCGATAATAATGTGTTAAGACTGGGGCGAATTCGTTTAGCAACGACACATTAAATTATAAGGTTTTTCAAGAAGGGTTAAAATGATTATTTGTTGTCTTATTAATATTATTTTTAATTATCTCATCCGATTATTATGCGAGGGATAATTAGACGGTGTTATATCAGGAGGCAGTTAAGTGCCATTTGTACGATTAACCAGATGTGTTTTAATTTGGTTTCCGCGCGCTGCCAAGCTCGCACGAGACCTTGCACTTATTTGAGGCCAGCATGCCGTGGAGACACATATTATGACGGGCGCATAAAAATGTTTGTTTTATATCTTGGAAGCCGACATTTTATTTGTGACCACGGGCCCGGGACGCCTGCCTGGCCAAACGGGCGTTATTTACACACATATATTTTATACGCACAACGTATAGACGCATATAATAAAGCTCATATTTGCATCAGCACGTATTTCAGGCAAAATATTCGCCACAAAAGTTTATGACAAGGCCCGCGGGTGGCGAATGACGACGTAACTACCCGCTCTTTAGACTTTCTGTTAGTCAAATAATATCAGAATATTCAAAAATATTTTCCTTCCATTTGAGAACTTAACGTGAACCACAACAAACAAGGGTGAGTTTAGCAAATTTATGGAGTATTTCACCGCCTCTGATTAAACTGTCGATTATCGCTACTCGTCGAGAAGCGTATGTTTTCTGATTCACTACCGCTAAGCAATGCAACCTGTCATAAAATGCTTGTTTTTATCGTCATTTTCCTATGATCAAAGTAACTTGATGAGTAGTTATTAAACAGTTTTTAATCAGAGGTGGTGAAATACTCCCCCTGCTCTACACCTACTACCAATTTCCAGTTGTCTTTACGAATAATTATTAGTAACTACTCAGCTTCGTCCAAGTTCAAAGTGATCAAATGATTTTTTTTTAAATAAAAATTACTTTAACTTAATGATAATTACTTTTAAAAAATAAAACAATAACATTGTTTAAATCACTTTTATTTGTTATATACATTAGCCGACCGGTTTTCGCTACTACCGCAGTTTCTTCAGGGCAGTTTACTAAAGAAAATAAAAATAAAATGTTTAAAACCACTGTATTTAATATAAATACAACGGTTTTAAACAAAGTTATTATTATTAATTTAATAAATGTGACTCCATAAAGTTTTTTCACATCAACAAAAAATAATTGAATTGAAACTGTTTAATATAGTAATATCAACACATTTCAGAAGTAAAGCTTCCCTCTTCAGGATGCAATACAGAAAAAAGTGTTAATAGTCAATTAAATATTATTAATTGTGAAATAAATTTATTTTCACATTAACACATATGATTAGAATATATTTAATAAAATTTGTAATAAAAATAACTACCGTAATTTTACTTTGTATGCCTTTCTATTTTCTTGATTTTATTTATATTATGATTAAAAATATAAATGTATTTTAATTTCTAATACATTTTTTTTGTTTTATTTTATGATAATTGTTTTATTTGCTATTTTATAATAGTTGTTTTAATTTTTATTTATTTTTTTTTACATTTTTATTTAATTAATTACATATTATCATCACTTATTGTTAATTTTTGTTAAGTTTGTAATTTGTCTGTTTTATATTATTATTTTTTTATGTTTACCATTTGTCTATACTTGTTACTATTTATTAGTATACTGTGAATCCTGATGAGGGAAGCTGCGCATCCGAAACATGCTGATATTTATAGATTAACCAGTGCTTTATACAAAACATATCTTATTAATTTTATTAATATCGACACCACAAAGTAATTTTACATAAATAATTTTCTTTTAACCAATATTTTAATAAATAAATTAATATCTGCAAGTTTCGAAAGCAATGCTTCTTTCGTCCGGATATAATGTATGCTGGAAAATAATGACATGTAATTAACAATTAATTTATTAAAAAAATTTCAACATGGCGAATTTGAGTTTATTGAAGAATATTTTTTTTTTTTTTGCTGTAAAATGGAAATAATGTCAAAGCTCCATAACTCACGACCAAAATAGCACTGCATTACATAAATCTCGAATATTGACCATTTAATTCCAGCTAATACAAATTTCACAACGCCCATGCCCATCGTTCGAGGGTTTTTATTGAGTTTTATGTCCAAATTCTACCAGGATAGCGGCAGGTCCCAGGGGATTATTAAATGAAGTGACCTTTCCTCAGACGCAACCCTCCCACGCGCGTCTATAAATTATCCATTTACGTACCATATAATAAAACTTTCTGACGTAGAATCAACGCTATGAATAGCCTACCATTACGTACCCCTATCCTGCCCGAGAATGCCACCCTTTATACCTGACCCAGCTCTTGTATGGGAATTCTAAAACCATCTAATTATATTCAACGCTTGATCTTCCTGATTTAAGTTCATTGTCATGATAGAGAGAAGCAAAAAAGTCCCTTTATAAAATTTACTAAAAAAAGTTAACATGTCTAATTACAGAATATTTAAAATGTTTACCGTAAACACATGATACGGGTACTATCGGTTTAATTATAATTTAAATATAATTAAATAATAATTATTTTTTTATATATGAACCGGTAACTTGGTGATGTGACATTATCATTTAAAAAAAAATAAAAAAATAATAAAATAAAATAAAAAAATTACACACCCTTCCCGGTCAGCAGGTACCTGCTGATCTCCCACCCTTGGCCCTTCACTCGCCTGTTTGTATCAATCTATAACACATGTGCATCTTAGTTCATAGTTGTATACTGCCCTGAAGAAGCTACGGTAGTAGCGAAACACGGTAGGCTAAAGTATAAATAAAAGTGATGTAAACAAAGTTACTGTTTTATTTTTTAAATTATAATTAAATTAGTTTATTTTCATTAATATTTTCATTGTTATATTTTCATTTTCATTGTTAGCATAACTGTCTAGTACCCATTGGTTCTACGTCGTCCACGTGAGAGGACTGTTGTGAGATTAAATTGTATAGGAGGGGGAATGTAATGATGGAAAGGAAAGTTGAAGGTTTTCTGGATATTCATAATATCATCCAATAGTTAAATATATCTGAAGCCTTTTAATTAATTCTAACTTTCAAACCGTGATTTCATGATGGAATTCGTTTTTAATATGATTTTTTTATTAAAACAACATTTTAACTTTCTCCCACTTGTTTATTTTCTACCGGACCGGTTTCACCATATCACGGTCATCTTTAGACTGGCACATTTAAAACTAAATCCCTGATATATATATATATACCATCTATGTCATGAGTGAGTACTATAGCTTTCTAATATTGTTCATTTATGACTTGAAATTTGTTTTATTGCTGATCAGATACTCAGCAGATGCCAGTCTGAAGATGCCCATGATAGGGCAAAACCGGTCCGGTCGAAAATAAACAAGTGGGAAAAGGTTACAAAAGTTTTTTTAATAAAAAAAAAAATCATATATTTGAAGACAGTTTAAGCAATATGTACATATTGTACATGTATTTAGTTTAACGTCGCAGGACTATGAAAGATTTTTTTTTATCCATAACGAATTGCAAATGTTCTTAATTATTGTAATTCTATTTTTGATCTTATTTTTTATTTTTCTATACATGTGTACGTATGTACATAAACATTTTTATTTTTATTTGAATATCACCAAGAGTCCCAGCACGACTATGGCATCCCCAAACGGGTATGTTTTAAAGCTGAAGATACTGAGGAGGGGAAGGAGACGGGGAAAGGAAGGTGGGGAACTACCTGGCTATTCTGATCTGGTCACCAAACACGGCTAAAGCCATTTCAAGCATCGTTTCGATTCTGAATGTTGGTCTTTCACCGTGGCGATACTAAAAGTGGAACTCTGGAACGTGCAACAAATATACTGTATATTTTTTTAATTGAATGAATTGTGAAATTACACAAATCATTCAATTAAATTTACTTCAGCACACCGGGACTTGAAACCGCGATCTCTGGATTCCTACCTAAGTATCGTAACCATTCAACCACGGAGGCCGTCATTTGATGTTCTTAATTATTGTAATTCTATATTTGATGTTCTTATTTATTGTAATTCTATATTTGATGTTTTTAATTACCGTAATTCTATATTAGGCGTTCTTAATTTTTGTAATTCTGTATTTTGTGTTCTTAATTATTGTAATTCTATATTTAATGTTTTTAATTACCGTAATTCTATATTAGGCGTTCTTAATTTTTGTAATTCTGTATTTTGTGTTCTTAATTATTGTAATTCTATATTTGATGTTCTTATTTATTATAGCTATTTCTATATTTGGTGTTCTTAATTACTGTGATTCTATATTTGATGTTATTAATTATTGTAATTCTATATTTGATGTTCTTATTTATTATAGCTATTTCTATATTTGGTGTTCTTAATTACTGTGATTCTATATTTGATGTTATTAATTATTGTAATTCTATATTTGATGTTCTTAATTATTGTAATTCTATATTTAATGTTTTTAATTACCGTAATTCTATATTAGGCGTTCTTAATTTTTGTAATTCTGTATTTTGTGTTCTTAATTATTGTAATTCTATATTTGATGTTCTTATTTATTATAGCTATTTCTATATTTGGTGTTCTTAATTACTGTGATTCTATATTTGATGTTATTAATTATTGTAATTCTATATTTGATGTTCTTATTTATTATAGCTATTTCTATATTTGGTGTTCTTAATTACTGTGATTCTATATTTGATGTTATTAATTATTGTAATTCTATATTTGATGTTCTTAATTATTATAATTCTATATTTGATGTTTTTAATTACCGTAATTCTATATTAGGCGTTCTTAATTTTTGTAATTCTGTATTTTGTGTTCTTAATTATTGTAATTCTATATTTGATGTTCTTATTTATTATAGCTATTTCTATATTTGGTGTTCTTAATTACAGTGATTCTATATTTGATGTTATTAATTATTGTAAATCTATATTTAGTGTTCTTAAATATTGTCTTAATTGTTGTTGTTGTCACCTTAAATGTGCTACATAGCAATCCCATGAGTTATAAAATTGTATACTTGATATAACTGTTATTTTGTAACAGCTTTGTTACAAAGCTTGGCTAATTCTTTTTTGTTTGTTTATTATTTGCGTTTGTATTCGATCCATAACCTGTTCATAGGTTCTTTCAATATAAAATATCGTTAAAAAAATGGTTTACATGGAATAAACGGTACCATTGTTCAGACACACACATAGCTTTAAAAGAAGTATCGTATCCTAGTTGAAATTATTAGAACAGGTATCAAATGACACAGAGTTCGCTTCTTACTATAAACCTGCCCGGCCCACTGCCATTAAATAACATTTTATTAATAATAAATCTGTTTTTTTTTCTAGTTGTAACATAAATATATTTTATGTATTATATGAAATCGTAGGTATTGTCCTCGTTAGTTGAAAAAACGCCGCGTCCCTAGTCATAAATTATTTGGGCTCTTAAATCGGATGTAAATGTATTCCTTCTTCGTTTAAGCCGTAGAAAGCATTCGTTATGTTATAAAGCTGCACCAACCGCTCTCCAGACTGGTCACAAAACACTTTTATAAATAATACCAGAACTGCATGACGGCCGAAATGAAATAGACCCTTGGAATGAGCTTAAAGCTTCGAGGCGTAGCGTGAACCAACCAACATCGGGGCTCGACTGGAATGGATCAAGTAGTATAATATTAATAATTAATAAAAATAAGTATATCTTGTTTAAATGTTAAAAGAAATACAATACAGATATACCTATCTAACACATACATACCTAATAAACAAATAATTATAAATATTTGTAAATGTAAATAATTATTATAAAAAATCTCAAATAAAATCATTTTTCAAATAGATACCTACTCTTCTTTTGCCGATAACCTTCTAATGTATATAATATCAATGACAAATAGGATTTAAACAGTAAATTCAATGTCATGCAATGTGCAGTGTTTTCTAATATATGTGTCATGTGCGTGCAAAGTCATATCATCTCAGCCCAAAAAATTGTAAAAATTTTGCCCTACCAGGTACGTATGTTTTCTGTATATGTACATAATAAGATAAACCCTATCAAGTAGTGTTTGTACAGCGCCCTTGAGGTGATTTTTCACAAAAACGGCGCTATACCAATCATTCAAGTATTATTATTATTATTATGCATAGTATAAATTTTACTCAATGAGAAAGGAAGAAATTGTGAAGTTTGGTGTAACGTAATTTCACGAACTTGTACGTAATTTAATTTTCTAGGGGTTGCTAATAATAATAGTTTTAAAAATACGTACATACATAAAATCTATCATCGTAAGCTAATTGACAATCAAAAAACACTATCACTAGCATTTATAATTTTTTCCCATAGTATTTAACAATATATAGCGTATAATGTATATACTTACATATTTTGTTTAGCACACATGTATGAATAACAACGTACTTAATATAAATTAAATGCAACATTAAGTGCAGTCAAACTAACATTTTCTAACTGAGTTTGTACCCTCACTATATAGGCGATTGACAGTAATTTGTCTGAATTTAAAGAGCTTTATTTAAAAAAACGTATTATTTTACTAAAGACAACACAATTGTTACGGTCAAATATAAAGTTAAAAGATGGTAATTCTTAATTTTTAGCATTGCCTCCATATTTTCATAATTTATTTAGTTCTTGAAAGATATGCTTGTATCAACGAGTACATTGAATAGATTAAAATGAGTTGAATATTTTATTGCATGCGTTCCCAAGATCCTAATTCCAACTCCTCCAAATAAAACCCCTTTTAAGTACAATAGCTCGACGGGAAACATCATCTGTATCAATACTTGGTCATGAAACGTGATATATTACACTTGTGGGTTGAATGTGGGTATAAAGGAGAAATAGAACCTCCACAATTAAAATATTGTGTTTGAGATATGTGTCATTTGACGAAGTAATAATAATTAACATTCCCCTTGCCATAACCATTCTAAAAGCTTTGTATTTCTTCCGAGTAGAAACAGCGAAAAATTTAACTATTGCTATAAATTCGTGATGAAATATTACATCATGATTTTCTGTAAATACTTGAAAGCCGTAGTAATATATCGGTCGTAGGTCTCGTGAAACTTGCGCATAAAGTGGGCTAAGGAGCATATCATTATAATGCTCTCAGCCACGGCAATTAATGTACCCACATAAAACAATAAAGGTATCATTTTTTTATTTACGACTCCAGTTTTTGTCTAGGAAAGCACTTCACAATAATTGCAGGTTACGACAAAATGATAAATGTTCTATTAAAACAATCAGCCATCAATAACAACAATAGGCTACGGCGGAAACAAATACTTTATTATGCACGGACGTCCACAGGCTGGTAATCACCAGCACCGGCCGTCAGTGCGGGACAGCGGCCCGAAAATGGTCCAATCCCGACGATTTGTCATATATTGTTTCTTTTTTTAGTTGTTTTACTTACAATGGTTGATAACATCAAAGGGGCGATGTATACGGTGAACAATCCAATCGTGCTCGGAGCGCTGTGAGCTGACAATAATGTCTCTTGTATCAGAAGGTAACCCGCTCAGTCAAGGGCCGCATCGCCGTGGCTGACTGGCTGGCTGGCTAGCTAGCGGCTTGGCCTGTTGAATGCTTGCTCTGGGGCCTCTCCCGTGGACCCCCGCGTTATCTTGTAAATCTTCACTCAAATTCGTGATCACCGACCATCTCTTTTGTTCTGGGAATGCTCTAACTCTTCCACGGCCTAGAGGCGCCCCACTCTTATTATTGTTCACAGTCAAGCAATTTGATATATAGCCGGCGATGTTCAGCTCTTGGCGGATATGAAAGCAATATTTTTCGGTGTCAGAATGCCAACATGCGCCGCGTCTCGCCATGTTGAAGATGCAGTTCAAATCCATATATTTGCAAAAGTTAAATCCGTGATGCAACTTTAATAATATGTAAAAATAAATAATACCAAACACACAATAACACAAGACAAACAACAATAATTTAATATGCAATGCGGCGCGTTGCGTTGCAGTGTCCTATTCCATTCTCACGAATTAAAGACGAAGTCACACAAAGGGTGGGCCGCCTGATTGCCTGGGCATTATTGTATTGTGAGGAGATTGATAACAGTTATTAGGGTGACACACCTCAGCATCGGCCGAGACAGGACGCGCGGATATTAGTGAATAAATTGCAAGCGGAGAAAATGGACGCAATGAATGGACGCGATTATCGAAGGCGCCAATTTGCTGGAAGACAACTCAGACACCTCGGCTACGGCTGCGGCTGCGGGAAACAGATAAACGCTGTTGACAATCTCGGAAATGCTGCATTCGCAATAGACGACAAATTAGTTCCATCTCATGGAGTTATTCACCCGATAGGTGTTAAAATTTTTCAAAGGGGCATTGACACCAAATGCAGGAAGACAATTAAAGATTAAAACATTATTATCAAACGCTGGAAAACCTTTACAATAATAATTATTAGGAAATTGTATGGAGTAAGCATCACCAGCGTATAAGAAACTTATATCTGAAACAAAATTAACTTCCTCGTTTATTTACGAACATATTTTTGTGGTACTAAAAAAATCTCTTCCTAAAAATGCATTTCAATGGGATGTTTGCTTAGATATCGAAAGATTTGTAATATTCAATAATACCAGTGCAAAATGAATTAAGAAAGTATATAAATTATTGAAAACATAGACTCCATATCATGACCGATGTCGATGGCCCAAATTCAAGCAGAATGAACGCAAAAAATGCAATGGGCAACTAATCAGGCATTGCATATCCGCCGAAGAATGTTCGATACGATCAACAATTTAAAGAATTTGAATATCTCAAAAAGGCAATTGATCCGGTCGTTTATAAACATTCTATTCGTGATGTAAGTAAATTAGACACACGCACAATGCACCCAGCAAAGGAAAAAGCGATATTAAATAATAATGGTAATTACTATTTTTTTCGTCATTAGATATTTAAATTGCGCATTAAATATTCCAGGCATAGTTCACGAAAGCGATCGACTTAAATCAGTCCGATCTTTAGGCACTTTGCAATTTGCAGCGAATATATTTCGGATAATTTTCGATCGAAGGCCCTCGGGCGGGTTCGTTCGATATTCAGCCTGTCGTCCTCTGCCGAATATATTTCATTATAGCTTTTGGTTGATTTTATTGGTATTCACCTGGAGCCGAGCCTCACGCGAGCGTGCTTACTCATCTATGCGTCAAGTGCTTCAAAAGGACGATCTCTTCAGTCTACAGTAAATATATCTCAACAACATCGCCATCGCCATCGCCAGATCTTGATTGTTGCGGCGAATGGCTGATTATAATTCTGACAAGCTTTTAATAATGCATATTATGTTTTATGGTTTCTTAATAATATAGATCTTCTTTTATAAATAAGTGGAAAACATTATTATTTTGTGTTGGTCGATATCGATGTGGTACAGTTGATAAAGGTTGCTCGAAATGTTTAAATACGGTTTAGGTAAAGCATGTTACCTCTACACTACGAGCATTGGTAAATTAACATACAATATTCCAATTTCAACACTATTCTAACAAGATTCAAACGTAGCTATATTATTTTATTATGAGATTGAATGGCATTAACATTAAATATTATTAAATTCATACTTTCTAGCTACATTTCTTATAAAAGTATTCGTTTCCGGCACAAAATTTGTAGCTTTAGATGTAATATAATAATAATGATAACAAAGCATTTATATAGCCCAGTTTTGTGTTATTTCACTTCAAGTGCACTTTACTATAAATAAACAATGAATAAAAATGATTAACTAGCTCCATTCAGTGGTATTCCTGCAGTGCTCCTTTTATATTCTATTTATACACTCTTAAAATATTACATACATTCTTGCTTATTCTTAATATTAGTCCTACAGTACTCCTTAGGTGCATATTCATCTAATACAATTACAAAATATTATACAGTATATACACAGCTACACAAAAATAACGCATTCACAATAATAGTGCAAAAATAGTAATATTTTAAGACAGGAGTCGGGTTATGTTCAGCAATAACTGAATTTACATAAAAAATAAAAATAAATACGGAGTAAACCGAAACCAAACAACTAACAGAGACTTGAGAAAGTGGCCTTTTACAATAAATTGAAGAGAAATTAAAATTTACCGACATTAGGATTTTATTGTAATGCTTATAACAGAGTTTGTACTCGTATGTAGCACGAACTAGTTATATTTTACCAAGAGAGATATTTTTTTTACACCTTACAATAATTTTAAAAAACAAAAACTATTCATCGGTGATTTGCCTAACACTCCCGTTCCAAGGGGGTTAATACCCTTACCCTAAATGAGAGTTTTATGCGAAATCAAAAAAAAATTATATGACATAACTTAGGTAATCCTATAAAACCATATGGTAATCGATATGCATTTAAAAAAATATTATTCCTTTACAATTTTTTTAAGAAATCTAATAATATGTATAATTTCTTTGATGGATGTGTAATTATTTTGTGGCATCATAAATGATATAATTAATTATTTACACCACTGTTTTTAAAATACAAAAATTTTATTCTGAATTAGCCAACAATTGTTTAAAAAAATAAATTCTTTTGACATGAACAACTGTTTAAAAATGTTTACGTACGAATACAACTGGCTTACAATTAGACAAATTAGAAATTTAGACATTAGAAAAAGTTATAGTCAATTAAATATTATTAATAATATTTTTTTTATTGGCTGTCTCCTAAATTTTTCAAATTAACTTTATTTAGAATAATACTAATATAAATTTTAATAATAATAACTATTATTTGATTTTTCATGGCTTATAAAAATATATTTGTTTTTTTAAATTTCTGATATGAATTTTTTTATTTAATATTTCGCAATAAATGCATTTGTTTTTATTTCAATAGTTTTTTACATTTTTAATAAATTACTTACCTACTTTCACTTATTGTTAATTTTCATTTATGTTGGTAATTTGTTTATTTTCACATTTGTCTATACTTGTCATCATTTTTTAGTATACTATTATCCCGATGAGGGAAGCTTTACTTCTGAAACGTGTAAATATTTATAAATTAAAAACGATGTTGTTAACAGATAATATTTATATCTATCAAATTCTGACGAAATTACTCTCCCCGACGCGTGTCTATCCTGTTCGTATCCCTACTAATCTCCAAACAAGCCGCGAGTAATAAATATATTTGAGTCACGTTCGCTTTTGTCTTCTACCTTTTAGCATTACTTAATGATTGACTGCTGGCCGGAGATGTCCAGTTAAATCGATATTAACTAATATCTGTGTATTACTGGAAATGCAAATGAAATATTAAGAGCCACTGTCTCTTTGCGATTTTATGGGGAACCCTATTGACCCCCCCTTTAGATCGTACGTTGAATTTTTACCTTAGGGTACGTAAAGGTTAAATTGACTCCCAATGTGCTGTTTACATAGCTCAAACAACCTAAAATATATGTTCCTATTGTCTCATATTGGCTTCACCCCATAACGAATATCTTGACACCTTGTAATGACACGTGGACAAAGGCTATATCGTGTTATATCATTATATTGGAATTGATCTCTAATAATGAATAAATAAAAAAATATTAAAAAAATATCATGGGATTTCATGAACTCGAAATGATAAATCGTCTGGTCATTTCCATTGAGCACTATTTTTCTTGTTCAGTGTTACCATATAAGGAAAGCAGAATTGCAACATTCATATTTTAAAGAGCACGATAACGATCCTGTTAAGGTTGACTCTTGTCATTTGGGTAAGTACTTGCTTCAAAAAGAGTTTATCATCATTACGTGAACTTATTGGCTCAATTCAAATGATACGCAAAACTTCAAGAAGTCCCCAAAATCCCAAATCATAGATTTTTTATTTATTTTTTAATTACTACTCGTGTCTTTTATCCTTGTGTATATTGACATTGCACTTTAGTTTTATTACGCATTGCTTTAATTTGGAGTATTTGAATATTTTTCATTTTCTCTTCATCGCAGAGAAAAAAGATATTTGAACAGCGATAATATAATTGTATTGTATACTAGCTGATGTGCACCCGGCCTTGCTAGGATTTTTTTTTGGAATTAAGTGATTTGACAGCAAAAGGAATGCCTCGTGATGACTATTACTATCTTTAAACAATGAAACAAAGGAACACAAATTTTTAAATTTTATATCATTCCAAACATTTGTTTTTTTTTTTCAAATTATAAATAAATAATAAAGTTGTTAAGTAGGTACCTACTTGTGTTTTCCACTTTATATATTCTACCCAAACAAACCATCTTCTTTTGAATATGTAATCTATGTCTAACCAGAGTGGTATATGTATGAGATAACCACAATAAAACATGGCGGGTTCAATGTTTTTCATACTAATTTTAAAACGTTATAGCAACAGTTTTACATACCGGATTTCATTCAAACTACTCTAAAATTTATCGGCACTTATAAGAACAAACTACGTTATTTTCAGCTAAATCGGTGATTCAAACATTCCTTTTTTATATATATATTATCTGATGCGTGTTTTATTGACTTTGTTTCTGATTCTGCCAAAATACTTTTTTTTTTCAATTTTTTTAATTGTGTTTATTTTTTTTATGAATATAAATCCTGAGCTGTCAAACTCAAATTTAATTAGAGTCGCTAAAACGATCCATTCTCGTGCGGAAAATCTCATCAAAGATAAAAGGTTGGAATGCGTTTGGTGTGTTTCCCGGTTCTGTGTTGCTGCCAAAGGCATCAAGGCTAGTTCTTTGAACAACCTATCATTGTAATACCAGTAGAACGGTGACATACAGCTTTCCTCATGATGACTGTCTTAAAAACTGCAATCCTTCCGCTAAGACAGGGCAATCCATCAAACGGGTCGCTTGTTTCAGCAGAGAAAATTTAATATAAATATTATGCATCGTTTACCAGCTGTAATTATAATGTGATATAATATAATATATGATTTTTTATACTTGGATTACGTTCGGTTCTCGTTTTCGTCGCTTAGTCGATAATTTGGTTGGTTTCTATAGGAATCCGTCGTGGCCGGCATTATCGCATTAAAGTGTCTATACGTCGGGCACGGGGCCTGGGGCTGGTGCCGGTGCCCGCCTCCGCCCCCGCCTAATAAGCAAGCCTTGTGATGTATGTCCCAGCAAACATATTATATACGTCTTTCCTCTTTTTATCTTAAAAAAAACTAGATTCGCTTCCTGCTTGTAAAATTAAATACCTACTCAAAATTCAGTCCGTAACGAAAATACTCTGGCGGTGTCGTAATAATTGAAGAAAAAAATTAACTTATAATCTCTAATATTGAAGTAGAACCTCTCTTCTTCTTCTGCATGAGCCTTCTGACGTATAGATTTAGATATTTTCTACAGATCAGATGATTTTTTGATCAGATGATAAATATAATTTTCCAGAGCAAACTAATAAACATTGTAAATATTGTATTGAAATGTGTTGCAATTATTTTTTAATATCTATGTATTTATGTGGAAACAGTCCGCATTGCTCCCGTGAGCATTTAGGTGGTAGGGTCATTTTGCCTTTTCCCATTTTCCACCGTATTCCTTTGAAGGTAACATTTTTCCTTGAATAAAGTTCACCGGGGTTGTCATTGGGTGTTTGCGATGTCTTCTGATTCCACAACGTGGTTTTCCATGTTTCTGAGCCTTATTCCCACCAAGGCGGAAAATTGACAGATATTTAAAAATCAGTATCATTTTACCATATTTTCCTCATCGATGCTCAAAATTAAAAATTAAATCGATCAAACAAACGACGAAAACTTTGTATAAAACGAGCGAAATACAAAGTATATGCAATATAATAATAAATAACATAATTATCTGGAAAAGCATTTTAAAATAGTCACTTCAAAATTATTATATGTAAAATTATATTTTCGCTGGTAATTTTTTTTAAATATAACGTGTTACTAATTGTTTTTGTTTTTAATTCGTAGAACTCAATAATTTAAAAAAAATGTATGTAAATATTGTTATTATTAAGTTCTGCAAGTATAACGTGTGACCTGCCAGTTTAGAATATTTTTGTATTTGTTTGTACGTGATAAGATAAATTCTAGCAAGCAATATTTGTGCAGGCTGATTTTTCACAAAAAACGGTGCTATACAAATTATTAATATTATTATTATAACTTACATCCCTCATTGGCGTTTAAAATATGGTAATCCTGAATAAATTCCAATGCAGTTGGACATTGGCGACCAAAATAAATACACACCATTCAATTTAATTGCAATGCGCACGCATAAGGTGTTTATTCTCTTGACGCGAAGCACTTTACGTTTAATTTATTCGTTTGTTTATGGGACTGATTTCTTCCCGGTGAACGGGGAATAGGTTCAATTATTTCGTGTTGCTAAACGGGCAGGAATTGATTGCCCTGTTTTAATTTGTTATCAATTGCAGGGTTAGACAATAACGGTCATGGTATTATTGCAACAGATACTTAGACTGCACAATGGCGTCAAAATATCGCAGTTGTTAGTATTTATTTTATAAAATAATATGCATAAAATAGACAATATTCGCTTTGTTGATCTATGACCTCGGATAGTGGCCAGTAAAAGCTTGTCGGGATTATACCATATAGCTTATACCGACCTAAACACGAATAGTTATATCTGTGCTATTCTTGCAGCAAGATTTGCTTTGTAAGGCAATCCGAAGAAACGGCACGATCTATTCTTTATCATCTGAGAGTTAGCATCTGATCATGATTTTATTGAAGAATAAATTCCTGCATGGGTATCTTCTTTTGATTTAATCTTGTAAATATGATTTGATCTTTTGCGAACACTTTTACTTTTGGAATGAATTTTGAGCAAAAAGCTCTCCACCTTTTTTTGTTTATCTTTTAACGTGACATTACTGGACTTCAGGACGAAACTCAAAACTCATCTATTATTAAAGTCATTTGTGTAAATACGTCATAACCAGTAACTACCTTATTACGAAACTAGCCCCTAGCGCCTGAATTCGGGATTTGGAGCCTACCTGCCTCCCAAATTCCAATTTTGCAGGCGGGTATGGATACCACCGCCCCTGGAACTATTCATCGGATAACCGCTACTTCTATCATAGGTCACCCCAATAGTTCGCTGCGTTTGGTGACTTAGCAGGGGTGCCCGGGTTCATGGGCTGAGGTTTGCCCAGGTCTTCACGGCGAATATGTCTGCCCACCAACTGTGTGGTGGGCCGGATAGGGAGAGGCCAGTTATGGGAAACACCTTCAAACCTCTCCTGCCGAACTCTCTCGATCCATTACCTTACATCACAATGGGAGGGATGGATTAATAAGTCCGTCACCCCTGGACACACTAACCACCATATTCCTACCCAGCACTCATTCCCTTTTCCTTTCCAGAACTCCCTCTCCTTCCTTTCCCAAAAAACAGCATTCAGCCTCCCCAAAGATAACAGCCCCCTCCACTCCCATGCGGAGTTAATGTAAAAATATGCATCCCTTATTTAAAATTGGATCTTTCCTGTCTTTTCACATCAACGTTTTTTCCACGGATACGAAACTTTTCAAAACAGCCCACCAAATCTACACTCATTCATTGCATGAAGCCTCGTATTATCTTAGGATAATGAGTAAGTAAATTAAATTATTTCTTAAGTTAATGTAAGAGCTTTCCGATACGATGGCGGTAAATTTTCCCGAAAGCAGTTATTTTAAAATAAATTTGAAATATTTTTATTATTATTAGCTATGTAAAAGTGCAATGCGCGTAATTTCTCCCAAAGGCAGTGCACGCGGATATGCGTGCATATTTGAGATAAAAAAATTAATATTTAAAAATTTAAATAACAGCTGTAAGGCTACCCACCGTGAATACGAAAGTGGCGGAAAAGCGACGCGGCGCTGGGCAGCGAGCCACCGCTCGAGACTGTGATGCTCGACCAAAAAGAGAAAACTACCAAGGCATAAAATTTGTATATCATGTGATATTACCAAGTACCCAGCCCCATAAATTACGGAGTCATAAATTTTTACTGATATTTTTCCGTACCGTACAAGTTGCCCCGCGCGCCACAAGTGTGTGGAAGGAATTTCAAACATCTGATTAAATTATTATGATATGACTAACGGAGTACTTCATATTACGCGTACTTAGAAGTATTAAGCATTGGGTGGACTTTATCAACAACTTTCTTTAATTTCGAGCTGCAGCCCGGAAGCAAAATGAAAGGTAAAATGTGGAAAAGAGAAAGGTTGGGAAGCACTTTGCTATTACCACCAAACCAAACACGGCCAAAGCCGTTTCATGCAACGTTTTGATTCTAAATGGTGGTTTTTATGATTGCCCTGTTCATATGAGAAGGCACTAAATAAGAAAACATTTTAAACAGGGTTTAATTTCTCTGTTCTTTTATATTGTAAGCTTAATTTGTAAGTAATTTGATATTTTCAGATCATATTAAGTATTGGCCCATGTGTACCATGTGATTGTTTTAGTTTCATTATAAATCAACACACGTATGAATCGGCAAAATTTTTAAAATAAATAAAAAGAATTATTAAAATATATATACATGTATGAATATTAATTAGGTTAGGGTAGATTAGGTTTTCAGGTTTTTGTTTCTATGTTCAATGACTTTATATCACTTTTAAAAAGTGTGCCGATTTATACGTGTGTTGATTTATCCGGTGACCGAATTTTTAACCGATTTCAATATTTTGCTCTTCACTCTATAATTTTTCACAGAATACAATATGGTCAATATTTCCGGACGCCTTTGGTCGCCACTCCCACTGTTTTAACAACGGCAGCATCCAACCTCGATCATAAAGATTTCCACCTATTTGTATTTGATTAGTGAGATTACTATACGGATCACAGCTTAATTTATAAAAGGCGGTTTATTTGGTTTGACCTATTCTGTTTGAATTATTTAATGCCGGTTCGGCTTTCTGAATAAAAGTTAAACGATGTTGATTGAAGTGTTACAAAACAAGATTCATGGTTCAGATATCTTGCTAACTTTCACGTGATTTTTGGTACAAATGCTCCAAGTCATAAGTATTGCTCTTTTCACCATAGAATAAAACGAAATTGGAATTGGAGGGTAATAACTTAAGATGTCGTCCTACAAATCTTTTCGTTGCAATTAAAAAGATGAATATGAAAGAAATACCATTAAGAATGTAACAATTATAAAAATTAACAAGCATTGTTAAAGGAGCTAGAGCACATGGTTTCAGTGTTACGTTTATCTATGCTTTAATCTCACCTCTGTGTTATAAATAAATTCTTAGACAGGACAATAAATTGTTTGTTTGTTTTGCGAATCCTTCGACTGTGACGATAAAATTGGTTGATTGTTTCAATGGGTTTTGAAGTCATAAGAGCAATTTGTTTAAATTGGGTAGATTTACAACCTCGCTCATAATTTACTGGGTGTATTTTTTTTTTTTTTTTTAATTATATGTGATACCACACAAGAGTACCGGCTACTCCCAACCGTCTGGAGCCAGTGAGATTATGACATCCCTAATTGGGGTATGTTGTGGGGCTGAATGTATTGAGGAGGGGAAGAAGATGGAGGAGAGCAAGTTGGGGAATTACCTGGCTATTCAGATCTGATCATCAAACACGGCTAAAGCCATTTCAAGTAACGTTTCGATCTTGAATGGTGGTCTTTCACCAGGATTATACTGACAGTATCTACCACTCTGGAACGTGGCGTTTATATTTATTTATGTATTATATACGTATATACTCGTATATATCATTTATTATTTTTTTTAATTAATAAATTTTTGTGAAATAACACAATTTAATCAAATAAAACACATAGTGCATACCACTGATAGCTCCATTGGAACATCAGGAGCTCTCAGTGGTAGAAGTAATGTCGATATAGAGTTTTTTGTACACTTCAAATTTATTTTCTTTTTTGCACTTCTTTCGTGACACTTGATATTTATCATTTTTTCAAAGAATGTCACATTTGACAACAAAAGATATTAATTTGAAAACACAAAAAGATACAATTATCTGATAGTCGCATCTCCGTAGAACACACAGCGAGACAGCATATTAAAATTTGTCATTTACAAATGTATTTCTAACAAGTCGAATGCGTAAATTATGTGCTCGCCCGATAATACATATTGCGCTGTCACTGTACGCCCGGGCGATACTATCTTGTGGGAAACGGTACGAAAGATTTCTTTACTTATAATGTTTTGTTGAACATGGCTTCTAATACCGAAAACAATAAAAATGCGTGGGTGCCGTGTTTCGTTATTGCGGGGCTCCCTCGCTCTTGTCTCGGGCCGCGTTCGCCGTTCGCCGTTCGCCGTTCGCCGTTCGCTGGTCGGATGGAGCGATACTCCGGGATCGGATTACCAGCTATTCATAATTTGTTTTTTAAATGCACGGAAAATATGGCGAGCTGCGTACCGCGTTTTAATACTTGATATAAACGATATTCTCTTATGTACTTACTGTAAGGCAAGAATGCGTTTTTTTTTTAAATACCTATGTATGTAGTTCAGTATAGAAAGGAACTTAAAAAAATTCGATTATACAGGGTGTATTAGGACGTAACTAAGAAACTTTAACCAATGATTCCTGAGCTTATTTGGGGTAAAAAATTAAATGACATTTTAGTAAAAAAAAAAAAAAGTTACCGGAGACCGAAATGCGTCAATTTTTTTATACTCATAATGAACTCAGGAATCACTTGTTTTGAAGGTACGTCCTGATTCACCCTGTAAATCAAGTATAATTTAGTGTTAAGCTCCAGCGAGCGGTAAAAACTCTTTTTCTTTGAGGCAAAGAAAATCCTTTTTTTTGTCAGTGGATCTATGGCATCCCCAATTTGGGTATGTTGTGCGACTGATGAAGATTAGAAAAGGGGAAGGTTGGAAAGTACCTGGCTATTACGAAGAAAGTAAATACCTACCTACTGCTTGTGCAGCCAAGAATATTTACCGATCAACCACAGGGGTTATCAATCTAAATTTATATTACAATAGGTCATTTATACCTACTTCAATCACCATTAACAATCGAAAAGGTAAATAATTTGGCTTTAGTTACGTTTTATAACTAGATCTGAAAATCTTTTTTTTTTATCTCTCCCCCATTTCTTTTCCTAAATTATTATTCCTAAATCATAGGGGTACCTGCCACCTGCCAGAGTCTAACTGCCTTCGAAAAAGGCAACTTTTAAAGAAAATGCTGATAAATCATGGAAAGGAGCCAATATGTCTGTTTACTTTCTGATTCTCATCGTTTGACCTCTCCAGTGACCTTTTTATGAATCTGCCATAAATATCTCTATAACTTTGCTGGCAGTAAAATAAAAATAAAAAACACGACTATCTTGATTTCCATATTTTTCATAATGAACATATCAATTTATTAACTAACTAACTAACCATCACGCCGTTTCCCCGCAGGGGTAGGCAGAGAGGACGGACCGCCAAACAACTCGATCTTGGTATACACTTCTTGCTTCATTCACATTCATGCATCGTCTCATACATTCTCTTCTATTATTCCGACTTCTGACATGGCCCGACTCAAGTATTTGATTCACTTGATCATGCCATGTCTTCCTCGGACGTCCTCGGCTTCTTCTTCCATTCACATTCGCGTCATATATTATTCTTACACTCCTTTCTTCTTTCATTCGCTCCACATGCCATAAGATATGTTTAAAAAGTACTATGAATATTATTCCATATATTTCCGCGGGATATGGGGGTAAGAAAACAAGACTAAGTTTAAATTCCTGAGCATTTTTTTATTCCTTGCTAACGATGTTTTTGGATTCGGCGTATATTTGCAAGAAGAATAAATATTAAGTGAAATGCGCATTAATATACTCGTACTTATATGTAATTATGCTTATGTTATCACCCACACGAGCACTTTATAAAACGTTAAATGTTACGAACAAATGGCGAAAATCGTGAGTGGATCTCTATAAATTGTCTGTGAACATAATGTAAGAAAAACATTAAAATCTACTTGACAATTGAAAATATAATTAGGAAACTAATTTTGTGCACGACTTGAAGTATTATGGAGACATGGGTTGATTGGGTACCTGCCTGTTGTTATTTGTAATGAGAAATCTTACATCAGATATATTATTCTTTTGAGAGACACTTTTTTTGTAGAAGTTTTTTTTTAAGTCTGTTTAACGTCATTTTATCATTTTCATTTTATTCATTCATATTGCTATAATAATTTCGGAGTTCTGCGCTGAATTTCCAACTGAAAAATGTAATAAATGGATAAAATTAACGCCAGTGGTATTCCCGTGAGGGTATGCAAAGGAAGGCATTAAATCATAAATCTTGTGCCCGGCATCCGCATTTCGAAGCAATAATTATGTATTTTGGACGATCTCAAAAATATTAAAATAATTGCCTTTCGCTCAAATAAGCTCGCAAATCGTCTGTCATGGAGAACTTGCACTTGCATATTATTAAAAACGTTGAACAATAAATAACCGTACGGCTAATAAAAAATAATAAAAGCGTGTGCGTGAAAATTTATATGGAAGAAATAAATGTTAAAGATTTGACAATGAAGAAGTTTTAGATTTACAGAGAGCGCTTTATTAAAACAAAAATCTTACGATTAGCTCACGACTTCATATTTCTTCAAGAAAACACCGGGAAAGTACACAATCTCCCCTTAAAAATGGCGTGTAGTCCATAATGGTTAAAAAGCTGTCCTACCCCACAAAAATATTATCAAATATTATAATATGGAAATAGGTAAGGAACTCATTTGCTTATTTATTCAGTTGGTGACACCAATCTCCAGAACATGATACTATAATGGCATTTTTCAATATTCAATGCACAATTTTCTTACCAGAAGTTAAATGAAATGCACAGCCTACCTTTGTTCATAGAGTAATGCGTGTCACTACCTTTTACCCCTGGATACTTCTGATTAAAGCCTAAACTCAAATGATTTATTTTATAATAAAAAATAAAAAAAATGTTTATTTAATTCAATTTGCATAACATTACGGTAACATATTTTGATTTCTAATATTGATAATTTTTCATAATTTTTAAAATTTTATTTCAGTAATATTTGTTTCTAATAAAGCTGGTGTTTTTTGGGAATTTTAAAAGTATAATTTTCATCTTTAATTTCATCCTAATTGATACTGACAGTGTTAAAACTAGTTGGCATGCATATATAAAATAAGCAAATTGAAACATGATAAAAGTTACGTGTACAAAATAATTGTGTTTTAAAATAAATATTATGTCTATCGATAGCGATGGCAAAAGGATTAACAGTCAGCTTGGCATATTGATGCTCCATTGTTTGTTCAAAATTAACGAAAATAATACGTTTAAATGGTTAATCACTTAGTTACGACCAAATGAGTTCAAAGGTGGTGCCATTTACCATGTACCGATGGGCTGGCGGCCGCACCATCATTATTCTACTTTATTTGAAGTTGAACATTTAGTAACGGAACAACCACATTGATAGTTTCGTTCGGAGAACTTTCTATCGGAATTCCGACAGCAATAATTTATTTAGATTTTACAATAAACTCGTGACTTCTATTCGGCTTCGATCGCGTTTTAAGTTTGAACATTTTTTTATAAGTTTTTATTTTTTATTGAACAATTTTAAATCGTGGAAAATAGCCTTATTTTTTTGAACGGATAAAATGGTTCAAAACTTTATTTCCAACGATGGAAATACGTTGGGTTCACCTTTAAATTCAAGTCAGTAGAAGCTGTACAAATTTCACGATGACAGATGTTGTAAAGATATTTTTAGGAATATGTTAATCGAATACGATTTTGATATTTGGCATTTCCATCGGAAGTCGAAAACAGCCATCACAGAAAAAAAAACTAGCGTAGTTCCAGAAAAAGTTCAAAGACTTCAAAGAATGTTTTACTAAAGTATTTAAAAAAAGTAGTTACTCCGTTCTTGATCTCATGTCAAACTGAATAAAACTTCTCGTTTATAATCTTTAATTACGCCATTTAGCAATTACTGTCCATCCCTGGTTGGGAGGGTGTCTGCGTTAGTTCCATTGAGGGGATCACCGTGCTCGCATCTGCCCTGGCCAATAAATTAATCCCCAACAAGACCACAATCGCAGGTCGCGACAAACTTGCTTCTTATTTACATACCATCAGTCGTTCGGGAACTCTGCGCACTTTTTTTATTTCCAAAACTTTTTCGATTTAATTTTTTATTACCTGTTATGAATCGTAACACCTCGATGGCGTTCATTGCTCAAATAAAGCAGCTTTGCAGATAATGTTTAACCGACTCCAAATTATATTAATTGATAAGAATATTAATTCTTACCAAGTTGTCAACTGGCAGATTCAGGTAGGATTTCAAACTTTTTTTAGATTTTTTTTATCTAGCGCTCACGCGAATTTGAGCGTAAATAATCTATTCTTTAAGGTATGCTGGGACGGATGAAATATTGCCTAGATTTATCTTGTTTAATAAATGAGAACAATAAATATCTAACGTAGGACATGTGAGCTTTAAGCGTACTTTAAAGCGGCCGGGCGGAGCGGCATAAAAAATAATTTCCTAATATTTCATTACGTGTCAACGAATTTGTTGACTAAAATCAGTCATGCCATATCAGCTACGGAATAAGGTTCTGACACTTTGGTATGTATTGTGTCGTGGAGTATTCAACGACCGCACGTGTGTAGGCGACTTTAAATGCCAGAAACAGTTTAAGTAGCGCTAGCATGAAAGCTCAGAGCCACGCGAAGCAGGGAGATAAGATATTTACATTATTTGTGAAAAAACACAAAAAACACTCAACAACTACACATCACAAAACTGATAAAGTATGATGGAGCTGTCTGCGAAATAAACTTATCGTTTTTACAAAACTAGAAGTCGCAAGGCGGATTTATTTAAATCATTTAAGCACCATAAATTTAAAAGGAAAGCATTACGATGGCTCCAACTCGGAACGGATTAAAATGATAAAAATTCTTGGACGTACCTACTGTTTGTATACAACAGTTAGATAAGTTAAGGAATTCGGCGATAAATAAAGAAAAGTAGACAGTTTATTAGCATTTTATTTGCCAACCAGTAAATAATAGGCAATAACAAGTCGCAAGTTCATAAGTATTACTTATCGGGGAAGCTTGAAATCGCAAAATTCAATAGTTAAATCCAATAAATTATCATTTTCCGCCAAAGAATGAAGCCTAGTCGCACTTTTATACAGATTTGATGTATCCACTGGTATTGTAATTTATTTAAGTATTTTTTTATACTTACGAACCGTCACTAGCTAACATGTCCGCCCGGATTTTTTTCTCTGTAAATCATGGATGTCTTATAAAAAACGTTATTTTAGTCTGCATAATTTGTCGCATAGGAAGCTAATCTACGAGATTCGTGTGCTGGTGAGATTCGGCTCAAATGTAATTCAATTTATTTAAATATATTCATTTTGGTACGTAAATTTTTGACGCCTCGACATAATTTATTGGTCGTGATTATAACATAATTATTATTTTTATACCTTGTTGCAGTTTAAATTAAGATATTTCCATCGCCTCAGTTCTGTGTTATGTAACATACTGTCATTAAAATTTAATGATTTAACTAAAGTTTACGCAATATGGAATTCATACAAACACACCCTATTTACACATGTTACAGGTACATATGGGAAGGTACGATTACATATTTAAACACAAACAAACGTAGAACATGCAATCAATACCAACATTACTGTAGCCGTATACAAGTAAATCCGAGGCTTGTAGGACACATTTTTATAGTTGAATTGTAATGGGTGTTTTAACAAATTTGAACAGCTCACTGAATCCCACATAAGCATCGATCACACGGAGCGATTTCGACGCAATTATTAAAATAGCAGCGTTGAAATCGCTTCGTGTAACCGATGCTGTAGAGGTTCTAGAATCCGAGCGTTGTACTGCGGCATTGCCACAATAATCCGCCGTTTTCCTATGTAAATGTTTCAGGAACAATAATAATTACCGGTACTTTTCAGGATATAGGCTCGGACATTAAAACGTTACAAGTCCGTGCAATAATTATACCCTTTATAATTTGACCAGCATCGGAATAATCTTAAATTCCCACTGCACCTATGTGTTTGCGATGAGAGCCTCGGTGTTGTGATGTAACGTTACTTGAAGAAATTGATTATCACATTCAAAAACCCTCCAGGACATAAAAAAAAAACATGAACAAAAGATCGAAGCTATCCAAATCTTATGGCTTGGTTTCGAGTGGAAATGATAAAATTTGAGGACGTGTCAAATAACACTTGCAAAACTAAAGTACAACACGATGGATACATTAATACCCAACAAATTTTGAACTAGGTATTTAATATATCTAGTGACTAAGACAGGTTATGATTTACAGACGTTTGAATATTTTAGTTTGCAGTTCAATATGATTTTAGCAATTCAATGGGTACTTAAAATAAGCAGATTGAGTAGGATAAAAAAAATTGCTGCCAGCATTTTGCGTTTACAAAACCATTGTTAATTTTTTAAATGGGAGTCGAGTCTATAAACAACTTTCTTATAAAAAATATGAGGTCAATGATATTGAAAATAAAAAAGGCCGATAATATTTAAATTAATGATTTTTCGATTCCATGCTTTGATTTATAATCATGCATATTATAGCTTTACTTTATTTTCTATAAAATACTACCAAAGACCATTTTTAGGTGTCCCAATAAAGTATTCAATAAATAAAACTCGCCTGGTTAATTTCATTGTGAATCACAAGTAAAATGTTCATTATTACGTAAATGATATTCAATGGGGACACGTTTCAATGTCACTAAACATTGGGAAAACTGATCAAAGCGATGGTTTTCATTAGGACAATGAACTGAATGAACTGCAGCATGACTTTAGAATTATCAAAGACTCGACAGAATTCAGAACTAAACTTAAAACTCACCTTTTCAGACAATCATATCCATAAATTGAAGAAATGCAGCCGTAAATTGATCAGCTAGGCCAGCCGGTTGGCGTTTACCTAAAGTCATTAAATAGAAAAAGTTTACAAATACACGCATCGGTGCGCAAATGCGTCCACAGCCCGCAACACTGTAAATAACTAAAAGTGTAAAAAAAAAAAAGGTAATATTTATTAAAAGCTTCTTACGCTTTTTAAGGTCATTTTATAAATATTTTCCAGTATTAAAAATTATAAACATTTCAATAAATACCAACTCTTCTTGTGCTACAAATCTTCTAATAAATGTAACATCAATAGAAAAGGAGGATAAAATAGCAACTGTAAAACTTTCATCTCTATACTTAAATTTTCTAATAATGAAGCGACCTGCCAGGTAAGTATGTTTTTCTGTATTTGTTTGTACATAATTAGATAAAGAATAGGAAATAATTAATTAATGTTAAGCAAGGCTGCGTAATGTCACCGTAGTTATTCAATCTATACATGGATAATTGTATGCAAGAATTGAAAGAGGTGGGCTTAGGCGCAAAAATGAGTAGTGTGCAAGTTTGTTGCCTGTTGTATGCTGATGATGCGGTGCTGATTGCTAATAGTATAGAAGATCTACAGTCCCTCGTATCTAGGATGAACGAAGTATGTATGAAGAATGAGCTAATGATGAATTAAAGTAAGTCTAAAGTCATGGAGTTTGAAAGAGAGAGTACGAAGACAGTGTGCAATATAGTTTGTAGAATGAATGCTTAGAACTAGGTAGGCAAGGTTTGTGTATTTGGGAAGTATATTTACGAGATGGAAAATTGTCAGGATATTGAAAGAAGGGTGAATTTGAAACTCCATTAACGGAGGACTGAACGCGGTTGGCTCGACAAGTTGTCCAGGAAGCGAAGCTAGCAGTCCACAATGGAGTGCTGATACCAACCTTGATGTATGGCAGTGAGGCATGGAACTTGGCAGAGGAAGGATGAAAGTAGACTGAATGCTGTAGTAAGTCTCTGAGACAGATAGCGGTAAAACCATGTATGATCGAGTGAAAAATGTTGAGATTCTCGTGAGAATGCAAGGCTGATGTAAGCGTAGTGAATAAGATTAAAAAAAGAAGTTTGTAGATGGTTTAGGCATGTAGATAGATGAAAGTGTGGAGAATATAGCAGCATGAAGAAGATGTGAATGGAAGAAGAAGCCAGGGACGTCAAGGAGACGTGGCACGATCAAGTGAATCAAATAATTGAGAGGAGCTTCGTCAGAAGTCGGAATAACAGAAGATAATGTATGTGACGTATGGATGTGAATGAAGCAAGAAGTGTATGCCAAGATCGAGTTGTTTGGCGGTCCGTCCTCTCTGCCTGCCCCTGCGGGGAAACGGCGTGATGGTTAGTTAGTTAGTTAGTTAGTAATTAATTATTAATAATAATAATATTTGGATAATTTTTATAGCCACGTTTTTCTGTGAAAAATCTTTTAAGGCTCTAGGGATATTTTTTCAAGGCTCTGTCCTTCTGCTAACTATGGATACAACAACTTATAACTTACGTTTAACGGATTGCATCCATCAGCTCATCGGTTAATCGTATAAAACTATATATACAATGTATCGCCAATAAGCGTAATGCCATGTAAAAATGTATATATTTACAGGCAGATAATATACAGGACCATGCTTACCTGGCAGGTCACTTTAGATTAAAACTGTTTATGAAATAATTGTACATACAGCTTTGCACGCAGATGACATAATTATTTGGGACACTGCGCATTGCATGTTATTAGAAATGCTTTTTTTTATTTTAATTACCAAGGTTTTATGTTCGTTTCAAAATCAGTTCATTAATGCAAGCTTTTTCTATCTATATAGAAAATTCATCAGATTGTAGCCCGTAGGTCCTAGGTTTTCTAGTGTTTATCTTCTCTGTCTTTTAAAATTTTAAAATGTTGACCCAAGGACGACCAAAACTTTGCCAAAACAGCCAACAGAAAGCAATTAATCTACCTACCCATAAAATTAAACTATGTGTATCATCGTAAAGAAATCACCATCAAAGCTTTAAGTTTGATTGAGATTATCCCTGTATTTAACTGTAGGCTGGTATCGGAGCAGGAATATAGGCACAGAGAGCCTCTCATTGTTTTAAGCGACGCGTGTCGTGATGATGAAAATGGCGCGTCATGATCTGAGTTCCGTTATGCCAGTGACCCTTAAGTTGTTTAAGGCTTCGGAGGTAATGTGCATATCAAAAGTGCGCTTTCAAACCTCTACGTGCACGAGCTTAAGAATTTGAAGCGCAGGAAATCAAATGATTCTACGTAAGGAAAGGTTCCAAACATCTTGTCAGGATTATACGAATAAATGTATTTATGATGTTACTTTTCAAAGCATGCAACAAATGCCAGTTTTTGTTTCCAATTGTTTTGATATTCTTTTTGATGAAGAGCGTAACAAATCGCAACAACTTTTTTTAAATAACTTCACCTTCGATTTGTATGTGGGTAGATATCGAGGTGGATATTGGATATTAATAAAGACGCAAAGTGTTAAAATATAGCCTCCAGAACAAATAAGGTAATACAATTAACGACCAGTGAAAAAAAATTCACCGAAGCTGACATAACTCCGATTAATTGATATCAAGAATGCCTTAATTTTATTGGCGTTTCGCACTAATTCAGTGCATACCAGAGGTAGTCTAACCATAACGATCTCAACAACAAAACGGAGGTGGTCTAATTAAATAATTAATCAAAAGTCAACTGCCCACAACTTAACCATTCCCATTGACAATCGAGGCAAAACATTATTAATTTGTATTATCTCTCTCCGAACTTGAACAACGTAAACATTAAACAGCCTATTATTTATCGTGTAGATCCCCTTCTATTTGAGTAGTTATAGCTAACGTTAAAGCTTCCAAGTCGGTTGGCTGCATAAAACGAGTACCTACTCAGTGCTGGGTGGAAGGAATCGCATCCTGATGGCCCCCGGCTGAATCCCCGTCAGCAGGACTAAACCTCCGTTCATTTATAATGTAACCTATCAAACCCCCTATTGCTATCTCCCAGTCAGGACTTATAACTTACCGCCCAGAGGCTTGCACTCTAATGATCAAACCTGAACAACACTCGGGACAGAAGTGACGCGATTCCTTCGTGCAGATATTCGCTGAGAATCACCTCGGGTTCAACATATTCAATACTTTCAAAAAACATATAAAAAAATATTAATTTGGACAATCTGCCAGCACGTAAAATAAAGATTTATTCCTTCAAAGCTACGTTATAGAATAAATACTTACATGGGAGTATAATTCCAATGGTTAAACAACTAGCTTTCGCAAGTGAAAAATCGTGGGAAAGCTTTTATACCTTCATCGAGGGGGTCCTCCTGTAGAATTTGGCAGCCACTTTTGGTCCACAGCCCCAAAATATCTGAAAAAAACCCTAGACTCTATGCAGAAACGGGCAATCCGTTTGATAGATTCGCCTATCTTAACAAACGGATTCCAATCTTTGGAGGGCAGAAGTCAGGTGGAAATACTGTCCTCGTTCTACCGGTATTTCAAAGGAAGATTCCCTAGCGTCTACCGGTATTTCAAAGGAAGATTCCCTAGCGTCATTGATCCCTTCGGCACCGGTGCACGGTCAGGAAACGCACAAACACGCTCCCAACATTTGTCCACGGTTGAAAATTGCTCGGCTTTGGGATGATTTGCCGGCCTCCCTCTACAACATCAGTCTCTTCAAAAATGAAATTCACTCCTTCCTATCCTCCAAAAGAACCTCCACAAATCATTCCCAAAGATGGCATAGGCCTTGAGGAAAATTATTTCTCTCAGGGCCTCCTGTGTGAAATAACTGTAAAAAAATAAATACCTACAAAAAAAATACCAGACAATTTACATCATCGCTTAAATCAAATGAAAGAATGTGAAATTCTGTAAGTAGGTATATATTTTAGTATTTGTCCACAGGTTAGTAACAAGACGTTTTACGTTTGATTTTGACACATTATATGGAGAGACGGGCTGATTCACGCTTGAAATTATAGTACCTAATATTTAATAAGTATGGCATTTACGGTTTCACACCTGAGCGGTGTATGTATGTATTTTTAAAATTCCCCCAGCATTTTCACGAAGGTTGAGAAATGCATCCATCCGATAAGTTACCTATATCAATACTCTTTCTCATAGCTGAAGCATAGCTAAAACTCGCAGACAGCTGAACATCTTCTTATACATAATTAAATCCATAGCATCATCATAAATATATCTATATAAAAAATACATAATAAATATTTATTATGATGGTAATGGATAAAAAAGCTTGTGGTTCGCATCTGACACTTCGTGATGCGAGTTTTTTTCTATGACTTTGAGGTCTCGTGGAGTTGTGAATTACCAGTCCGACGTACGAACATAGACCCATGCCCTCGACAATCAGGTTGATTTCGAGACCATCCGCAGAAGAACTGAATACGGTAATCAAATTACAGCACATTGATGCTTCCCTCATCTCGTTAGAAGCGCCGTTAGACACCCACGGGCTAGGAGCGATGGTGGAAATTCCGACGGCCTACAAAACCTTAAGATTTTCGAAGATATCTTTTACCTACCGATCGAATCTCTTTTTAATATCGTCGCTCTCTCGTACTAAAAATGCTGTGAGGCAATTTCCAGTTTGACATTTTAATAACAAAATGGATGGTTGCCGAGAGCGAGATTTCTCACTACAATAACCCGTCATTACGTTTATCTTTAACCTACTTAGCTACAAGTTCACAGTCTGTATTGATATCGACAACATTATTATTAATTTGACTTAAATATATCGAATAGAAGCTAACCTAGCTCGATCTTTGTTAATCTCACACTCGTGAATACATCTACGAGTATTTGAAAGCTCGCCGCTCCAAACAGATTGGTTCGTCTTGAATATAACCAGAATATTATTCTGTCCACTTAGAAAACCAAGCGAATAAGCCTCTTTTACGATTTTTTTATAACCAAGTTAAATGACATGTATTTTATATATCCTCGTAAAACTTGAGATCTGAATAAGACATGACTACCTCTTGGCTCTTCATCCCATCTCTTATACCTAAATCAATACGTAATAGAACAACATAAAAAATGCTGACACAATTTTGTCCAATCCATAAATAATCCAGAATTTATGTGTCAGTCATAAACAATATTAAATTTGATCTCATAATAAGCTGCCAAGTACGGCAGTGCCGCTGCGCCGTATCTTTTGTAGGATTTTATTTATTGGATATTTATCCATTTTTGTTTATTTCATCACATATAACAAGAGATTGGATTGGTTTGTGCGAAAATGGACAAGTGAGATCGGTTAAAAGGGGGGAATTAAGTCGGTAAAATAATGAATAGATATGGATAGATGGTGTAGACGGTATTTGGTTGACGATATAATGCAGGGGCATTGGGAAGGTGGCTGACTGGAGCACGGCTGGGGCCCTGGCGCAGGCGGTCGCCTCCGGTTACAATCGCATAATCGTGATTAGTGAATTCATTCGCAATGGCCATAAGTGGTCGCGGGACATGCGGCTCACCTGCATACATTTAGAGATCCTTCAACTCCGGTTATGTTTTTGAAGTAAATGGGTTTATTTAATTCTTCGTTCGGTACATCATTTATCTTGGGTCAAGAGTGTAGATGGAGCCCGCTCCGCCCACGGAATGATTGAATGCCCGTTGCTTGAGCCCGTTGTCTGTTGCCTGTTGCCTGTTGCCTGTTGCCTGTTGCCTGTTGCCTGTTGCCTGTTGCCTGTTGCCTGTTGCCTGTTGCCTGTTGCCTGTTGCCTGTTGCCTGTTGCCTGTTGCCAGTTGCCTGTTGCCTGTTGCCTGTTGCCTGTTGCCTGTTGCCTGTTGCCTGTTGCCTGTTGCCTGTTGCCTGTTGCCTGTTGCCTGTTGCCTGTTGCCTGTTGCCTGTTGCCTGTTGCCTGTTGCCTGTTGCCTGTTGCCTGTTGCCTGTTGCCTGTTGCCTATTGCCTGTTGCCTGTAGCAATTGTTAAAACGCATCCCAATTTTTTCTCGTACAAGTTCCCTCGTTGCCCTCCCCGGCTTGATTTCTCACGCGTGAAAAAAGCTTCTCTTCATTGACAGCCCGCGGCGATCGTCCCGGATTTGCACCTAAAAATTTGAAAAGTATTCCGTCGGACCCGAATATACATACGTAAGTAGTGTTTGGATGTTTTGTAAATGCGGCATTACGCCTGACTTGCCTTCGCTTTGTATACTGCGCGGGTATCTTGCTCACACGGTTGTTTTTTGGGCGTTTAATTCAATGGGTAGAGTGGAATGAATTATTTATTAAAAATACATATAATATATTTTCCGTCACATGAGGAGAGCAAATTTGGATGATTAACGAGAGACTGCATTCGTATACTGTCAAAAGGAATTTTTAAGAGGCAGCGGGAGTCAAACAACGGAACTGAGAAGTTTTACAATTCGAGAAGCCCTCAACCTTTACACTAATTCAATATTGACAAAACCAGTGGCTGATTTGGCATCGCATTTGGGTCCCATCCAGGTGTCGTGAGTTCAATCCCTCGGCTGTCCGAGTCCTCGATCACTACATAAGCAAAATCTTCAGCTTACTGTGATGGTTGTAGGGGATTTTCAAATATTGTCAGATTATTGGTAACCCTTGAATATTTGTCATTCTTTTTAAATAAAACAAAAATAAATCCCTAAAATCGTAGGTAACGGGGTCACCCCAGATAACGCTACGAAAACCGATACAAAGGTTGTGCGTGGACAGACCAAGCATGTCTGGACCAAGGCTGCCGAGGATGCGCAAAATGAAACGCCTGCAACGTCCTTGTCGGCGTAATTGATCCCAGACCTGACTAGGAAGCGAAGGACATTTTGATGACATTTATTGAAAATAAAACTACAATTTCTGGTGGACACTAGCAATGTTACTAATCAACGAACTTTTTTTTCAGATACTTGTAAACACTCCCATTCCCTTTGTATGTTGTAAAAAAATATATTTGTGTATTGTCACTTACGTTTGATTTTCTTTTCTCCAGGTTCGCGTGAACGTGCTCGACAAGAATGACAGTCCGCCCTCCTTCGGAGACCAGCCCATTCTGTTTACCGTGTCCGAGGAGTTGGGAGCCGGGCAAACCGTGGGCGTGGTGAAGGCCCGTGACCCCGACACGTTGGGCCGCGTGCGTTACACCCTCCGCGAGCCGCAGGGCCGTGACAAGTTCTCGCTGGACCCCGACTCTGGCACCCTCCGACTGCTCGAGCCTCTGGATCGGGAGACCAAGGACCTCTACAAGCTAGTCATCAGGGCCAGCGATGGGCTGCAGAACACTGACACGACCATCACAATACAAGTAAGTTCATTTTTATACTTGCAGAACATTGCACAAACTTTTCTTTCGAAGTGCAATCCACCAATGCCAAAATTCAACTGAACAATGTATGCCCTATGACCTAACGGTCAAAGCCGATGAAGGAAAGACACATATAAGTATACATGTTACGGTCTTAGAAGAACAGATTGATGTCAGATCATTGGGATGACAGTGAATGTGGCGTAGGTTGTCTCCATGTCAGTTGTCAGTGTCGTGACTTATGCAGCATCGGCTTCCCTGATAAGGCCGACATAACACACAACACGTGCCTCTCTTCCCGCAACAACAGGATGTACGACACATTTGTCCGAAACAATTCACCTCAAAACCTCTCATTGCCAACATAAATCCTCGCGGTGGTTCTTCGTCGCGTTTCTGATCAATCTAGACAAAAAGTCGGGGCTGCTATTCATCAAAGGATCTCCAAATAAATAAATGCGAATAACTGTGCCCGTAGACTAAATTCCTTTTAATCGGCTGCCGCGGAAGGGTAAAAAAAACCTTACCGGCAATCAGGAATGCACCGGCAGTCGCCGCGATTCTTAGTTAGAGATGTGATGACCATTGTGAAAATTTTAGGCTCGCCTCGAAGGGGGGGAGAGCGGTACTCATACGAACTGGACAATCGATTTAACATTTCGGTAAAAAGAGTAATTTGGGAGTAAATTTATCCAGTTTCGCGTGCTTACACAGTGATGCCATCAATTGCAATGTTAATAGCTATACGGCCCTTCGGTGCAATTCTCGGGCCAGAAGAAAGGATAGCCGCTGCTACACTTCAGTACGTACATCTGTAATCCTGTTCCCTTCTATTCTCAGGGTATGATTTGGAACATGTAGGTAACAATACCCATCATATTTGCATTCACGAATTACACGAAACACCTTTTCTCATCAATCTCCGCGAGAGGTCGTGGAACAATGAGGCATCTTAGTTGCCTTATAAGGCAGCCGTAGGAACTTTCCTACGAGCGGAGTTATTTCTTATATTCTCCGATTCATTTCCATAAAACGATCGGCAAAGAGCTGTCGATAACGAGTTTTCATTCACCATCCAGCGCTAGACGGCCGCATACCGAAATCCCACGCCAGTTAATCCTATTTTACTACGCGCAATCGGCGCCTTCGCCATCCAAATGGGGGCTAAGTACACTACGTTTTATGGTTATCGATCACATTTTCCCGGTAGGTTTGTTCACCGAAAATTTCGAGAAACTTTATAGATTTTTTGTCCGTCTTGTTACGCTTTACCTATTAGACAGTAATTAAACCACTCGGGCAGATTGCGGTTTGGAGCGAGCAACGCTTCCGTCACGCTCCACGGACGCGACTCAAAGGTGTTTTTTTTCAAAAAGTTTCAGCTGAAGCTTTTGATTCCTTTTTTTTGTTATTATACTTGTTCGATTAAAAGGTACCTATTGATACGCTGCAGCAAAATGTTTCTAATTTATCTGAGCCCCTAGATTGGTGTTCCGATATTCACGGAGGAATGTTGCCACATTCATTGGAAATAAT
Organism: Halesus radiatus; assembly: GCA_022606495.2. NCBI lineage: Eukaryota > Metazoa > Arthropoda > Insecta > Trichoptera > Limnephilidae > Halesus > Halesus radiatus. Next base: position 52,608 of record JAHDVE020006049.1, on the reverse strand, counting down.
AGAAGTATTCAGGTAAGACAGTTCGGTAAATCAACCCTTTATATCATGGGGCAAGAAGTAGTATATTTTCTTGTACAAAACATACTTTCGATTTAGTCGACGTATTTGCATCCTGGTAACAAAATAATGACTTAAGAAATCATTTTTATGATCCTACGACGTAAAATTATCTAAAATAAACTACGTTTATGCTTCAAAATTGGCATCTTTCATACAGGACTTGCATAGCATCGCCTTTATGATTCATATTCATTTTATGACCACATCAGGTTGATAATATTTGATATTCTTAGGAAAACAATTCAGCATCTGGACGCTGTGAGTAAAAAGCAGTGACGTGCTCTCTTACCAATGGTAGCTTTCTAGTACTGATTCGAGTGGGACAATAACGTTAAGTTATTTGGATTTAATTGAAAAGTGTCATTTTTACAATAATTAATGATTACTAATTTATTAAATAAATGAAACACGTTGTTATAAACCACGAATTTATTTTATTTTCACCAACCGGTTTCGCTTAACTCGAGCTTCATTAGGGTAAATATAATAACTAAATTCTAATTCAATAAAATCACGGGAACTAGTCTTTTGCATAAAAACGGTATAGGAATTAGATTAGACAACTTAGAAGCACTAGAAATTAAGAAGTCTTTAAATTTAAAATTATCTGATAACTTACTTAATAACCAAACTAATTTATCTTATAGCCCGATTTTAAACATGTTTCCTATGAATCTCCCCTAATCTATCAATTATTATTCCACATCTGTTTCATTGTTATTATGTAACCGAGTAGTACACACTTTCTATTTTTCATTATCTATGACCCTTTCATTAATGCATTATAGGAATAACCCGCTTTAATGACATTATATTCCCATTACACTGTTATATTTTTATATAAGGATGTCTCCCTCTTACACGTAATGTTTTTCTATTGTTGTCTTCCTCTAATATTTTGTTTTGTCTCTCTTTTGTAAAATATCTATTTCATTCTTTCAGTCTCTCTTTTGTAATATACCTAATTCATTCTATTGTATTTTGTATCTAAATATAACCGATAACTCTTATTTATTATATTTACCCTGATGAAGCTTGAGTTAAGCGAGACCGGTTGGTGAAAATAAAATATATTCGAGTTTTATAACAACGTGTTTCATTTACTTAATACAATGTCAAACCACAAAGTGATTGCTCCTTACGGAAAAATTACTAATTTACTTATTCTGATTGTTGTTGGATAGAAAAGGGGCGTAAATGGTATTTATAGAATAACTAGGAAATATTTTCTGTAAACAACCGTTTAATATATAAATATCAACATGATTCGGAAGAGAAGCTTCTCTCACCAGTATGAACAGTATATTAATAAATAATGGTAAATAATAAACATACAAAAATAATGTAAGAATGAACAAATTACCAAAATAAACCAAAATTATAAATAAGTGATGAATGTTGGTAAGTTATTAATTAAATATGTAAAGCTATTAGAAAAAATAAAAAATATATTTTCAAATATTAAATGATAAATTTTATTATAAATATAAAAAAATAAAAATAAATCGCTCTTAATATAAATAAAAACAAGAACATAATAAGGCATAGAAAATAAAATTACAATAGTTGTTACTATTACAATTTGTATTAAGAATCTTCTAAATATGGGTATTAATGTGAAAATAAATTTAAGAGATAACTATTAAAAAAAATAATTATAATATTTAATTGATTATTAACACTTTTTCTAATTTTTTAAATTTCTAATTTATCTGAAGTGTAAACCAGTTGTATTTGTATGTAAAATTTTCAAACCTTTATTTATATTAAAAGAATGACGTTTCCAAAATATGATTGGCAAATTGTAATTAAACGGTATTTATCCACATGCATACTAATTTAATTCGTTTCTCCTTTTACGCACATTTTAACAACGAAAAAAATTACCGACCCTCTCGTATCAAAACGCAACATGGTTTTATCAAAATCATAGGAAAGCCTTTGTTATATGTATTTCGTAGGTATATTTAAAAACGTTACAGCTTTGAAAATGAAAAAAAAATCAATTGACTCGCTGCTTCCGTGTAGGTATTACTTATTATGGGTAATTTTCGGAAACGATTCGTTAAAAGATTCTTCTCCAAGTTTCATCGGGATTCCAATTAGCAATTATCTCTTTCTAAATCACTACAAAAGTTATATTGCATTCCTTCACCTGTCATCAGTGCTATCCGACAAATTAACGACCAATAAAAGAAGGTTGCGCTAATCGGTACTAAAAAAACGTAATTATCCCTTGATTAGCGTTATATGGTGACCAGTTTTAAAAGCTGTAGAAATAGCACTGACATCTCATTTGAATTTTGCGAGGTTAAAGTATAAATATATTTTTTGTTTATTTCAAAATTGCAAAAATTCGAAGAAATCATGTTTATTTTATTTGCCCTGGATATTTAAAGTGAATTTGTCTGCGAACTATATTTTGACAACACGCAAAGAATTTTGATTTAAAATCACAATAAATCGTCAATCTGTGAATAATAATAATAATACTTGGACGATTTATATAGCGCCTTTTTTGTGAAAAATCACCTCAAGCGCGCTGTCACAATGCTTCAGATAACTACCATTTTATTAACGTTAATACCGATGAAAATATGTTATTATTAGTGGAATAATTGCGTGAAAATTTTTCTATGTATCATTTGTAATGATTATAATAACACTAGGGAGGTAGATATTCCAACCATATTGCTATCTATGTGATTTGCATATAATAAAGGGTACCTATAGATTAAGAAAATCAGTAGAATACAGTTCTAGGGTAACCCCTATAGCGCGTTTTTTGCTCTCCTCTTTATATTCCTAGAACATCGGAACAGAATCAAAAGCCTTGATCTAAAAATTGATACAGCGGCAGATATGCGTCATTTACGGACGAGTGAGTATCACCGGCTAGCCAGACACTATAGACAAATTGTTTTTTTAATATACTGCCAAATGTGAGCTTCAAAATGCTCATAGGTGCTGAACTACACTTATTTAGTAGCAAACCTGGCTTGTAAGTATCTATATGTTTATATAAATATATGCTTGTTTAAGCATATATTCAAAATATATCAAATTCCTTGCTAACGTGGCGGCCCAATTCCAATAGGAGCTACACTTTTCAATATGAAAGGAAACTCACTGAGGGAGTCAATAGAACTATTGATAGGTGCACCTAACACACCAAAATAGAATAGAATACACCAAAAGCTGTAAAAAATGTGGAGAAATACCGATTCGTCTACGAGAGAAGTCTCAGATACCTGGGAAGACATAGCACACCCAATGACAACTATGATGAACTTTAGGCATTAAGGTTATACAAAATTTTACATATTTTTAGTGTATCAATCGATGTCACAACACATGAAATTGCAGTACGAGTATACATCCATAATACACCGATAGATAAAGTCAATATCAACATATTCAGTGCAGGGAATACGCGACCGCCCCACTGATTCAAGTCCCCTTTTTACTGATAAAATAATTATTAGAAAACGTTCTAGAATTCCTATTATTCCATTTCTCAATCATTTGTCTTATCGAATTCCATTGTCTCGGAAGTCAAGTCATCTCTGTTGAACGGTTGATCTGAGCCATGCTTCTCCATCCTGTCCTTTCCGTCTATCTCCACAGATCAGTATCTCTCTATCTCCGGTCTGTCGTGCACTCATTCTGACTTGTGATCTCTTCTCAGAAGAACAATACTTTATTCCACGTGAATACGTTTTCCTTACCTCACATTCCGCTTTATTCATTTTGTCAATACTGCATTCAAAGAAAGCATCGAATTTTACTCATGACTTAAATTCGGGAATTTTTGTTTCAATTTATTTACGCTTATTAAAAAATTCCTCGCCTAAATGAATGTTTAAACAATAATATTTCCATTCACTTCCTCTGTTAACGCAGCCGTTTTTTTTTTTAAATAAATATCGTCTTAAGGCAAAACTTCCTAGATCAAATCGGCCTCTTAACTTTTATGAGATTAAAAAGAATACTTAAAAAGAAAAAATATTTTTAATTATTACATTTTTTTAAAGCGTTTCAGATGTGTAATTAAAAAAATTGTATAATTATTATTTTGAAGTTTTTCATGGAAGTTAAGAGGCCGATTTGATGTAGTATCCTGGCCTTGTGATCTAGGTGGTTTTGCTTAAGGGGAACGGCTGCGGTGCCTGTTTCATACAAAACTGAATTTTGAATTGGAGGCTAAAATACCAATCCAAACTGAATGATCTGTTTTTATTTTTAATTAAAGGTTTAGTAAATATCTAGTACGGATGAGAAGTATTTTTTTTATTTTTGTTTTACCTTATGAAATATCAGCCATTAAAGAAATTGATTTTTCGCGATTTTAGAGACATCTTTAAGAATTATTTAGGGGCTAATGGTGAATTAAAAAAAAAAGTTTTAACCCATCTGCTTTGAAAATATAATGAAACATAATTTTTTTTTAAATATAAAAATAAGCATTACGGTGGACTTTAAATCAAATTAAAAACGACCCATTTACGGTGGAACACAAATTTTCCATACAGAATTTAAAATATCGACCCGAAAAACCCTTTTTTTTTAATGTTTTATTTTGTAAATTTTTATGTATGCAATCATACTTACATAGCAAACGTGGTATATATTGTTTAAAGTAGAATAAACCTGCAAATACATTTCAAAAATTATGAAAATTGATTTTTTTTCATAGCACATACATAAAAAATTATAACAAAAATAAATAAAATACTTCTCATCCGTACTAGATATTTACTAAACCTTTAATTAAAAAAAATATATATCATTCCGTTTGGATGGGTATTGTGGCCTCCATTCCAAAATTCAGTTTTGTATGAAACAGGCACCGCAACAGTTCCCCTTAAGGGCGCTTTACGATAGATTTACACAATCTAACACAAACATTTATTTTATTCCGTCTGATCACTTCTTTAATGAACACAATTTCACTTTGTGGCATCATTTCAAATTAAATGATATTTTTTAAATGTTTCGGTAAATACTGTAAGTATATGTTGTGATACAAAGATATATTGCATTCTTATAAGTTTCTTAAAAGACCCGAGCCTTAAACCTACAATAGCAATGCATTCCATTTCCACCCGCCAGCAGACAATTTGTTTGAATATTTAAAAACATTACGTGACAAACGTGTTTTATCTAAATATATAAATTGGCACCAGCTGTGCGCACATATAAAGTTTCGTTTACCCTTAAAACCTTAAACATAATGTGTTGGTACACAAATATAAATTAAAAAAAGCGGTTAAATATTATACGACCATAAAAACGTAGAGTAAGAAATTAGAGAAGGATCTTATTTTAGATCTTAGATAAGATCTATGTAGAATCTCTCTGAGTGAATCTAAAATATCCTCATGCGTCGATAAGGAACATTAGAATTAAATGAACAAATTTAATGTAGGTATATTATTGGTACCCTACTACAAAAAAACTTTCCAAAAAGTTTAATACGTATCACCGCTATTGACTTTAGTAAAACAAATTGAAAAACGCTTCACCAAAACACAGCTTTCAATGCAGGAATCATTCTAAGAATAAATAATATAACTAATGATATAGAAGCATAATCGAATCTCTCGTTAGATTTGGAACCGAATCTGAATAATTTTGGCGCATTGTATAAAAAACTGGTCATGTCAACATTTCGGAAGGAAGCGTATCATGCTCAGTTTCCGATTAGCTGGGTATTCAATGACAACCTAACACATGTCATCCGCACCATATATAAAATGTTAACATATCCAAGGAGACGTTCAGGCATTCATTGAAGTGTGTATTTGACCCGACCAAGGATGTTCGAGTAGAATATAATTAGCGGGTGTATCAATCATATTATTGTAGGTATCGATAGATAGAAAAAAAACTGTTTATCCATCTATAAATTAATAAAATAATTGTACAGTTAATGTTGATGCACGATCCCTTCAACAATGTACCTACGACATATTTGAAATCATAAAAAAAAATTATTAAAAATATGTTTGTTTACCTCTCCCCTCATTTTACCCCTTCACCGCCCCCATTTGCCCGTGAGGCCGCGACCGCTCCCTTGGATCTCTCCAACGCTTATAGGGGGAGCGGCACCGCCCCCGTTAGGAACCTATGCTCTAAACCATTTGTCAAAAAATATACAAAAAAAAAAACAGCTTTTCTATTTTTCAGGTTGTTTTTGTGAACTTTTTTAATAACACTCAGAACATATTAAAAGCACAGAAGTATTTTGCTTTGCGAAAACGCTTGTTTTGTCTTTTTTTATCGTATCTCTTGAGTTTGCAATTTGCCGGTTGTAAATTGTATAAAAGTGTGCAAATAATAACAGTCTTGGATAAATTTCATCTCACCATCTTTTGCGAAAAATCACCTGAATGGCACTTTACATAAGCTATAAAACAGCTTAATTGGGAACCTAGATGTATTTTATGCGGATGATGTGTATTTTAATACGACTGTTGAAAATGGGAAAATATTTCTAGTTAATCAGTGTTTTACCGCCAAACTCCATATGTTTTAAGCATTTTCATAATTATTTTTAGAGCATGAAACAATAATCATGTCAAAAGCCGTGGATTTCGCCTGAAATTCAGTTCCTTCGTCCTTATTCTCTTCTTCTGCCCTGTCCCCACCTGTCATATCCCTTGCGCCGTGTCCGCCTTACTGAATGCCGTTGATATCTTTGTCTAGGATCGGAACAAGAATAAAAAAAGCAAGCTCGCTGCCAGCCAAACAAACTTCAGAACACGGGACAGTCTCTTGCATCGCTGGGTCGTACTCTGATCCGGTCATAACGAATCTAGAAATATTTGAAACACTGTCTCCTACCGGTTTGTGAGTGGGGTCACTCGAAGAAGGAATGCTTCATAATTTTGTCTTATTAAATGTCTAGTTTAGGTTAAACCATCCGTAAACCGTTTGTTGTGGGAGATAACATCTCCAGTCCATGTGTAATGTGTACGTGTATTGGTCGACTCTGTGGTCTATAAAAATCGTTTCATTGTGTCGATCTCGATGGTAAACTGCATTTATTAAATGACGTATCATCGGTGTGATGTTGAAATGGTCTCACAGGCTTTTACGCGTTATTTTAAGTACGTAAAATAACATTAATCATATTTAATTTGTGTATAATATTTAATGTGGTGTGTTGGTACTAGCTTACACAAAATACCTATGCGTGTTCCTTAAAACAAATTAAACTGCCTTTTTTAATGATAGGGACATTTCTCAATTCAATTAAAATATTTTAGTGGATTTCTAAGTAAAATTACCTCCTAAAGCGAGTGTTATTTTTTATTAATTTAAAAATTCATAAAACAGATAAAATTTTATTTCACAGAATAAATCATGAGCGTCATAAAATAAATACAAGCCTCACAACATTAAAATGAGGCCCCGTGAATCCGGTATTATTATTTTATGTTTTAAAACCTAAGGATAGTAAAACACGCCAACCATTATATTTCATTTAACATGAAACTGGTGTAGCGAGTGACGAGGACGAGGTGATATTTATATAGTTGCGACAACACTATTATGCGATTTTATCAAATCACATGTTTCCTAGGGAATCTATCACATAAATGATGTTTTTAATTACCCACTAATGCATGTCGGATGAGACCTAAGAGTTAGTTGCTTTTAAAATAAAATAAACTTTGAATAAATCTATTAATTAAATTTCCCATGACAATTCTCTAAAGCATTTTTTTAAGTATCTGATTTTAACGAGGTCCGTTGCATACCAGAAAACTCCTCAGCTTCAATCAATAAGTCGTGGGTTAGGAACCAGGCGTGAACAAATGCAAGTTCAATTACATTTATTTAGATAACTGATCACTTATAATTTAAAAAAAAAATTTTACTAGTACATTTCTTGGAACACTCTCAATAAGAATCACGTAGCTAAAAGAGCTTTATTCATATTGAAGATTAATACCAGCATCATCCATAATTAATAATGTAAACATATATATTTACAGATGAATTCATAAAGCAATAATGAATTCCATATAATAGTTTTTTTTATCATTAATGACGTTCTAACATAAATAAGAATTTTTATTTTTTTATTCTAAAGTAAATTTTTAAAATTTCAATTTTTTAAAGAGCGCCAAAACCCTCCAAATGTATGGCCGGTCGGTTTTGAGGTTAGAATGTTAAATGTCAAAACAAGGATTAGCTATACCATGCATAATTTTATAATCATTTCATAGTAAACCTAATAAGTAATAAAATTACATACCTTTTTAGACACTCGAAGGATAATAATAGTTAATGAATTAAAAATTACTTTGTAATCACCTCCTTTTTTTATAATATATACCTATCAACATGTACATATTAAAAAAAAGTGTTTACATAGTAATTCTTAGTACTATTGTATGAAGCTATCACTTTGTGATTATCCATTATAAGTGTATTATACACTTGCCCTAAGGATGAAACGGTTGTTCCGAAACCGGTTGGCGTATAAAATAAATGTGGTTTAAACAAATTTTGAGTGTTTCAGTTGATTTTAATTCTTAATACATTTATTAATAATGATGCCACAAATTGAATACCAATCTTTTGAATAAATTACAATAATAATAGTATTTATCATTAATGTTATCATAATATCCGTATTGATAAAAGGTTTGCCCATGATTTTTTGTCTTTCTTTCATTAATAACAGTTTTAATTTCACGAAAAAATAGATATTTAAAATACAAAACAAAATCGACAAATAAAAATTTACACACTAAACCAAAATACACGCGGGCGAGACCTGTGACGTTAGATGTCAAAAATGCAATGGTACCAACATAACAGGGTGTTTTGATGCAATGGTTTTAATTCACGTTAAAATATATAAATATATATAATAATATAATAATATAAATATATATAAATATATAAATATATATAAATATATATATTCGATAAAAATACAGGCACTAGTTTACTGCATAAAAATGTAACCGGCATTCGATTAGATAACCTAGAAGCATTAGAAATAAGGAAAGCAAAAAACACTAATAGTAGACTCATAAATAATCAAATAAATTTAAATAAAAGTCCAATCTTTAAATTATTCCCAATAAACAAAGTACATTCCCTTCCCGATCAGCAGGTACCTGCTGATCTCCCACCCTTGGCCCTTCACTAGCCTGTTTGTATCATTCCATAACACATGTGCATCTTAGTTCATAGTTTAGTTGTATACTGCCCTGAAGAAGCTACGGTAGTAGCGAAACCCGGTCGGCTAAAGTATAAATAAAAGTGATGTAAAACAAAGTTATTGTTTTATTTTATAAAATATATAATAAGACTTATCGCTTATGCTGATCTATGTAAATATATTTTTTAATCCAGAACATTTTTCACTGAAGTTCCTTAATATAATATCATTGAGCAGGTGTCATTTTCCAAAAGTATTCGAAATCATTAATTACATACGAGTATGCTTCCCGAATATCAACATATTTCGACTCAACCATTCCTGAACATAAAAAAATTAAGTTCTTGTAGTTTTAGTGGGTTATATATAGTGCGTATCAGTCTGAAGATGACCGCAATAGGATGAAACCGGTCCGGTCACAAAATGAAAACGGAATAAAGTTTAAAATTGTTAAATTAATTTAAAAATATACTTAGTATTCACTACTTTATAAATATACATTGATATCTACATGTTTCGAAAGCGATACTTGCATCGTCGGGAATATATGAATACTAATATATAATAATGACGGCACAAAGTGAATACCAATCGATATTTATTACGATGATTTCCACCATGAAATAGCAATTTCAAAAATACCTAACTATTTTATTCCTTTACTTTTGTAGAATTTTATCCATTATCAGATTAAATAAATATTTTTTGAAATATTGTGGAAGTTGTGGTTGTGAAGAAATGTAGAGATTTATACGGAGATTACAACGATTTTTTCTGTTATTTCCAGGTGACCGATACGAACGACAACCCTCCAGTTTTCCTGGAAAGTGCCTACTCCTTCGACATCCCTGAAAACGCGGCCCGCGGCGCCCGGGTGGGCCGCGTGGCAGCCTCCGATCTCGACCTCGGCCCCAACGCCCACTTGACCTACACTGTCATATCCGATTGGGCAAACGACGTATTTTCCCTCAACCCCCAGACAGGGGTGTTTACGCTGACGGCGAGGCTCGATTATGAAGAGGTTAGTACAACCATAATTTATACGATACTCTTTAAAGCATACACATTACACTTAATCTTAACTACTATTAATCAAAAAATATTTGTGCTTGCGAAAAAAAAACTCACGAACAGTGAGCTCCCGCGTCATACAATTTAGAATTATTTCCAGCTTATCATTTCCACCGTAAAAAAATACTCCACAAAATATTGTTTCTTAACCAAGAGGTTTAGAAAAACAATGTTGAAATCTACAGAGGAAAACCACATTCTCGGGCGAATAGCAAACTAGTAAAGTCAATAAATTTATTTAAAAAGGATTTGCTTCAAAGATATTCTTTTAAAGGCAGAGATTTACTGTCGAATATATAGGGTATTTCAAAATAAGAGAATTTCATCCTTGCAGATCCTTTTGTTAATTAATCGGAAATAGTTGCAGCTTGTTTGTACAGATCATGTGATGAGAATAGTGCAACGGCCTCCATGGTCGAGGGCTAAGGCTCTCGACTACGAATTTGAAAGTCGCGAGTTCAAATCCCGGCGTGCGCAAGTAAATTTTATTTAATTAATTTGTGCTGTTTCACAATTAATTTATTTAAAAATAATATATAGTATATTTGCGCACGTTCCAGAGTGGAAAATACTCTCAGTATCGTCCTGGTGAAAGACCACCATTCAGAATTGAAACGTTGCCTGAAATGGCTTTTAGCCGTGTTTGGTGACCAGATCTGAATAGCCAGTTATTTCCCCACCTACCTCTTCCCCTTCTCCTTCCCCTCCCCAATACCTTCAGGCACACAACATTCCTCAATTGGGGATGCCATAGTCGACGGCTGGGAGCAGTTGGGACTCTTGTGCGGTATTCATAATGTTCAATACATTACGTTAATGCGCATCCTTCGGGTACAGAGCTCGCATGTCTGTATTAACGTGTCACAAAGATCCCTATTTATAAATAATACACGACGATGATTCTCGAAATTAAAAATCCCGCCAGGACAATAAAGATAGCCTTTCAGATTTCAGGGGTTCAACCACAATACTAAAGGATCGGATTTATAAGGTCGAGGAGGTCGGTTGGAATATAATATTGCATTCCCTTTATGCAATAAACGCCTATCTCCTGTCTTTTATTGCAAGTCACTGATAGGCCGTGTGTGATGAAAAATATATGGTTTCAAAATATCTTTGAATGCTATTAACAGCTTAGGGCTGCAAGACTCCTTTAAAGTCAATAAAATTATTTTTTTAAATTTTAAATTTGCAATATTTACTTAAGTACTTATTTTTCATATTTATATATAGTAAACTAGATGTTAATAAGTCGTTAATCGTGGTCCTTCCAAAATGTCCTAAAACGAAACCAACATATCTGTATATGAAAATGGATGTCTCTCTGTCTGTCCTCGATTTTATCGACAAATGCTCGACCGGTTTCGCTGAAAATAGCACTGAAATAGTTTGTTCTTATTAGTGCCGGGAAGGTTTAGAGAGTAGTTTGAATGAAATCCAATATGTAAAACTGTTGCTATAACGTTTTAAAATTAGTATGAAAAACATTGAAACCGGCGTGTTGAATTGAGGTTAGCCCATAGATATACTCTGGTTAGCCACGGATTACACATTCAAAATAAAAAGTTTTGTTTGGGTTGAATATTTTCAAAATGGAAAACACATGTAGCTACCTACTTAATAAAATTATTATTAACACGTTGACTGCCAACTACGAGATAACTCATAGCCAACTACGAGATAACTCATAGGCAATCAACGAGTTATCTCGTAGTTGGCAGTTGCCAACTACGAGATAACTCATAGCCAACTACGAGATAACTCATAGGCAATCAACGAGTTATCTCGTAGTTGGCAGTCAACGTGTTAAGATATATTTTGAAAAATAAATGTTTGGAATGAAATAAAAACTTTAAATGAATGTTTCTTTGTGTATAGTTGCCACAAGGCATTACTTGTGCTGTCAAATCAATTATGGTACCGAAACGACCTGTAGTTCAAAAGAAATAAGACACTTCCCTCTAATTTTCCCAAAAAGCCATGAGAAAACGAAAAGTATTTTAAATATGATTCGATGCCAAACTCACACAACGTAATACATGACAACACCCCAAACGACACACATCAAAAATATACTGGACAAAATAAGGACTGAAATCATTAGAATACGTTGCCTACACCAGCTATAACAATTTGTTTGAAGAATTGAGACATGTGTGCGCTTCGAACAAATCTCGCAATGATGTTCTGAAATCTTATTTTTTTAAATGCTATTTGGTAAACCATTTATTTTAGGTAGGTTTCAACTAATGTAGGTATTCTTTTTTTCTCACTTATAAAACGTTGTCGTGTATTTCTATTGTTTGTGTATGTTTCGAGCCTGTATATTTATTTTCCTGTTGTTTCCCATATATATATATATGTACATGTTTTTTATATTTTCATATACATATTTGCCTTGATTGTAAGATCTAATATTACGTAGCAGTAATTAACAATCCCATGATGAGTTGAATTGATAACTCTTGGGAGTGCAACATCATTGTACTCATATGTCTCATTTGAAACGAAATGAAAAATGGAAGCTTTAATTTTGTATGTTTTTTGCTGAAAAGTAAACTTACATAAAAATGTTAATATCATTCAATACTGTACAATTAGATTAAATTTCTGCGAATAGCATATATCGTCCCATTAGAGATAAGTCACTACGTTCTCATACAGCTGGAATTGTACTTAATGAGTGATGGACAATATCTGGTCTTATCGATTATTCTTCTTTTTCTCCATATGGTGGAGGTCATAGTGGGATGCTATATTATGCAACCAGTACCGGCATCGTTGGTTCAGCACAGATGTGCCGTAGGGAAACTTGTAAAGGGGACAATCTTCCACGATGTGTTCTGTTGTTTGAAGACGTCCACATTCACAAAGTTGGGAATCGATTAATAAAAATTAAGCTATCCCTCAACACATTTCGAAATATTGTTTTGATGTCTTTACGATTCCTTGAGAATTTTAAACCCATTCTCAAGAAATATAAATTACCATACGATCGTTGACCGCCGACGAAAAAGGGTTGTAAAAAAATGTAGGTATTTCATTATTTTTCTAATGGCAATATTCTGCTGACCATACTTCTGAAAAGGATGGCGTAAGGTCAGAATAAATATGTTCATGGACACGAGTTGTACGACTAACATAAGCTTTAAAGTATCGCAAAAGATGATGATGCATTATGTAGATATACAAAGATATTCATTTATTCCCCCAGAAATGCCATATTTTCCCATAACAAACTATTAAAAACATCCAATAAAATTATTCAAAGCGTATTTAATTAGCAACCTGTTCCGAAGGTATATTAATTAAATGTTGATTGTTGCTTCTGAAAGTCCATTTTCATTGTATAAAATACACATTGCCGTTAAAACGTCCATTACAGAGTCGCCATGTTTACAATATAAGACCATAATCTGAATTCCTACAACGCTAGAAAGGCATTTTATTTGTCACCGAATTCTTTTAATTAATGCCTCTCACGGAAATATCACACTTTTGGCTCGTTCAGACAGTATTCCGCAAAGGCTAGTTTATCAGTGATGATGTTTATAGCATTAATAATCATGTATCCCGCACGCTACACTAAACATTACAAGATTAGAGTAGAGTGGCGCTGAGAATTAAATATATAACAGTGGTCATTGAGCAGTGAGCGGGGAACACTGAACAGTGAGCGGGGAACATTGAGCAGTGAGCGGGGAACATTGAGCAGTGAGCGGTGAACACTGAGCAGTGAGCGGTGAACACTGAGCAGTTGGCAACACTGACGACCGTTCTTCCCAACTTTTCGAATGATAAATCTGAGTCACCGATCAGCCAAGAATTTTGTTAAGTATTAGCTCTGTTTGCCTTTTTCCAAGCATTTTCATCCTAAATTGTATATGGAGGTTCCTGCCCACTATAAAATAGTAGTCGCCCACTTTTAAGACAATAGAATGACATCAAAGTAAAATCTTTCAATGAAAAATAACATAGAAGAGTTATTATTATATTTATTAAGAATACATATGATTTACTTTAAAAAGTAAAACATAAACTAACATTTTATACTTCACAAACGCGTGTGTTAATAATATGTTGAAAATAAAGTGTTAACTTGACTTTCGAGAATGCCGCGAAGCACAATGTTCGTTTCGTACATCTGACATTTGTCGTTTTTCGATAAGTGAAAAAACAAGACAAAAACGTAGCTTATAATTACTAAAATAAAATGGGTTCTCTTCAGCTAAAAACATACAATAAATATGTTTTGACATTCGAAAACGGAAATACATATTTGCCATTCAATAATTGAATCGCGTAAAAAAGATTGTAAACTAATAATAACATTTGACATTTCGGAGACGTTTGTTCATCCTGTTGACACTTTTTATAACTAGTTTTCTGCTGAGGAGAACTTTAACCCACAAAATCGATTTCCTAAATTGATCGTAAATTTGATAGAGAATTTCGTTGGGAAGAGCGTATTTGTGCACTTGGACAGTGTTGAGGCAAAATTTCGGCTCAGTAGGGTTGGGAAGAACGGCCGTGAGTATTGCAGTTAATAGTGAGTATTGAGCAGTGTGCAGTGAAAACTGGGCAGTGATCTGTGGCCAGTAAACACCGAGCAGCGAGTAGTGAACTCTAAGCATTAAATACTGAGCAGTGATATGTGAACACTGAGCAGTGAGCTGTGAACAGTGAACTGTTCGTGAATACAGTACATTGTCAAAGTGACGGTAATGGGGAGATAAACGTTAGTATCAGTAGGCACCTATATTAAAATGTTATTTACCTAAAGAGGTAAAGCCTAGACTGTTTGCAACAAAATCAAGTGGCTTGTTTACTAATTATTCAAAATTATGTATTATTAAAAATGCAGCAGTCTGACGATGCCCGGAGCAGGGTGAAACCGGTCCAGAAGAGAATAAAGCAGTAATATCGAGTTTTTAATCACGCTATAAGATCCACTTAGCCCAGGGGTCCAGCACACCACACACCGCATCTCCGGTCTATCGGAATATCTCGTTGATTCATAAGAAATCGGCTCACCCAGAAATACCCGAGGAGGCGAACATTCAGAGATTCCTCATATCATTACCAAAAACGATTCTCTCCTTTTTTAAGCCCGCCGTAGTATAGGCACAGGTCGGCAATAAATTGTAGCGGTAGATTATTTACTTTTTTATGTGTACGCTAGACAATGTAATCGGATACCTTAAACAGGTTTTTTGTCTGCAAGACAAGTTGATTTCATTTAAACGTTATTTTTTAACAATAGGAGAACATTTATAAGAACAATAAGGCTACGCATCAAAGTAAATTTAATTTATGGCAGTCCATGAACGCCTCATGCACGCCATCAATATTGTTTATTGGTTTGTTTTTCTTTGTTTCGTAATTATTAATCGCGGTGACTTACAAAATAATATGATAATATTTACATAGAAATTATTGCAGGATACCATGCGATCTTATTTATTTCGTTTGTGATTCTGGCGTTTGTCCTAATTATAATAGCCTATTCGTCGGGTCCAAGTGCACGCATTTTGATATTTATGGCCGGTTCATTATATAATACGTACCTACTCACCAATTACTGAAGAATTTATTATTTGTTAATGATTTATTGTTTACCTTAAAAAATGCTCGCGAATAATGTTGAATGAGCAGTTTTAATCTGATGCAAATATAATGGTTCCCCGGGGGCTTCAGTTCTCTCGTGAACTAAGTGGCAGTTGGTTACCAAAACATCAATAATTTAATTTATATTATATTTCTTGTGCCTACAGACTACAGAAAGATCGGACGAGTTGCTAAGCAGGTTAACTATGGCCAATTTTTCAGCGTAGGTTTTGGTTTTGCAAGAAACTTTATGTAGACGTAAATGCCATCTACATGAGTTTC
This sequence comes from Halesus radiatus, assembly GCA_022606495.2. Lineage (NCBI taxonomy): Eukaryota > Metazoa > Arthropoda > Insecta > Trichoptera > Limnephilidae > Halesus > Halesus radiatus. The sequence continues at coordinate 36,404 of JAHDVE020006049.1, read as the reverse complement.
AAACAACGAACAACGCAATCGCTTCTCCTCAGGTAAGCAGATAACGACAATGAAATTCCTTAGAAACCGTACCCATCTGTTGTTCCTATTACACATTACACTATTAAAGCGGCAGTTCCTACGTAAGAACAGAATTATCTCGAATCTTAAACTTTGAACATACTATCGGATAAAGCATCTTCTGAGTTATTCATAGACCGACAAACGAGTTAAGCGTATTATGATCTCTGTTTAAATGTTTTATAATTTAAGTCTTAATGATTTTACGAAGATTGAACAAACTCTTACGAGGGTAAGTTGACATTAATCAATTGGAACGGAAACAAATCACGTGTCACCGGAGCCACTCCATATTTAGCTAAAATACGATTTAATCACAAAACCATTACAGACAAAACTGTCATATTTTAATGCGGCCGTTTTGTGTATCAAAGTCGCGTCTGTAATTATTAATTGAAAGATTGATGCAAACGATGTTAACAATCGATAAGAGATGTCACTAATGGTGGACATTTAAGTTTACAACTTCATCTGACACGAAAGGAGACCCGGTTTATCTTTCAGCATTTTTTATCGATACCAATCAAACTTTAAAATATAAAAAAGGTTAGAGTGGTCAACAGGTGATTACAAAGATACTGTCGAGGATAACATTCATTTTGTTCTTAGCGTTTGAACCTAAAGCGTTTATATTAATATTACGTGTATAATCTCCGGTCCGTGTAACTGTGATTATGTTTCAAATCAGTTGCTCGCAATCCAACCTAATTAAATCAATTACTTAGTTTACAATATGTACTGGCAACAAGCACACAAATTTCAAGGTAGATGTACCTAACCATTAGTAGCATGTATGCGAGATAAAACGTTAAAAGGGAATTTGAGCTTTAACTCAATAAATAACTTAATTTTGAAAAAAAATATTGTAACGATGATCATGTACATGATTTCTGTACGGCCCGAAGTAAATTTCGAAGCTCATTAAAACATCATAATTTTAAACAAAGTCATTCAAAAAATATCTTATTAACGTTGCAAGTCATCTTTATGCCTGACACGTAACTGAACATTTGTTGCCGTTCTGTTTTGAAACTTGTTTAAGATCTGAAGAACATAAGAGTCCTGCCGAGGCTTTCTTGCTCCAGAGATCTTCGCCCGTAGATTTGTAGTACGGTATTTCACATCTTCCCAGGCGCTGATGGAAAAGCTAAAGAGGCTGTACAAGTATACTCGTACATTACATCCATTTATTCAACCCAATGAATATTTTAAGCTTTCATTTTAGTTTAATTTATTTTTTATTTTATTTTATTTTATTTTATTTTATTTTATTTTATTTTATTTTATTTTATTTTATTTTATTTTATTTTATTTTATTTTATTTTATTTTATTTTATTTTATTTTATTTTATTTTATTTTATTTTATTTTATTTTATTTTATTTTATTTTATTTTATTTTATTTTATCTTATCTTATCTTATTTTTTTTTATTTATTTATAAGATTAAATTACAAATAGGTACATATAACAATTAAATGTTTATAAATATATATATATCTATATATGTAAATGCACCCTTCAAGTGATTTTTCGCAATAACGGCGCTGTACAAATCATCAAAATATGATTGTTATTATGATTAATACATAGATATATGATATAATAATTATAAAATGTTTTTAAGTAAGGAGATCGTCAGGTATGAGGTCCTTCTGACTGTATGATTGAATTCGAAAATATGTCTTAGTCTTTATGACTGCAGTGTTTATTATTCAATCAAACCATTCTTGAAGTTTATTTGGAAAAACTACGATAAGTATCGATCCAAAAGGTTTATGGATTTTGGGTAAATTTCGGAATTATATTAAACTTAATTTTAATAATTAAAGATGAGTCATACAAGTTGTTCATGATTTTAAACAGATAAATTATATCTTATACATATGTCTTCTTTTTATATAATGATATCGATTATGTACATTTTACAATAATTGACACCTGTACCATATGAAAACGTTTGGCTTTCTCATAGCATAGTGGGTACCGAACACGGATGGTCCAAAATAAGTTAATAAAGTGTCAGGATCACAGCAGTCAGGAGAAAGGTGAAGAAGGATTGTTAATCATTAAGATCATAAACAATCATTCAGTTTTTTTTTTCCTAAAATAATTTTCTGCTGCCTTCAAAACTAAAGAGTAAACTTTATTTTCCTTTTTTTTTGTTATTTCCAGTAGTCATTTTTTAACAATTTTGACTTTTTATGTGATCCCACACAAAAATTCCAGCTGCTCTCAATCGTTTGGATCCGGTAGGATTAAAGCATCCCTAATTGGGGTAGATATTATTTGCTATTTCTTCATTAAAAATACACAATTTAAACGCAGGTCATTGTCATTAAGTGACATTAGGTCTTTCAATAAAAGTGTGTAATTTGGGGCAAAGTGATGTACTTAAACACTTTCTGTCGCACTGCATCGTACACAATTATATGACCGCAACACCAAAGCCCCGCACATATGGAACTGGAACCATTGTGATATTTCGCCTCAAATATGCGATCACGTTAAACAGAAGATACCTACATAACGCCCGAATATTTGCCTTCAGAATACTATCACCGAAATCGCATCGTTTTTCCGAGTGCCGGCCGCCTGGCAATCCTGCCGACCCGAACGCTGCTCTCGGTTTAGTATCACCTTGTCAAGCAAGTTTGAGGGCGAAAAACAAACAAAAATCAACAGAAAGTGAAGACCAAAAAAAGTTTTTTCTTAACCATGAAATTACATCTACCTATGTATATTTTACTTCCATTTAACCTCTGATAGTGCAATATCATAAGCTGTATCAATCCTCGTTTTTTTCAAAAGAAGGTTGAAAACAGTTATTTTTGCCACCTTAAAAATTAAAATCACTGTATCAATTATAATTATTTTCTCAGAAGGTCGTTGGTAAATTATCCAACATTAAGGCTCTTTAACTCACCTAGGCTCCTTTTCTTAATGAGTGAAGCAACTGAAGGGGAAGCTTCTTGCCTTAATTAAAGTTAAATATTTAATGCCTTTTTACTTTGATCGAAAAAGTTCTTTGTTTCACGAAATTTTCCAGTAAATCTTTGATTCGCAACCTTTGGTTTCAGTACCTTCCTTTTCACTTCCAACAAATTCTCTAATCCAAACAATATACACAAATAATGTAACAACACAACTTGTTTGCTGAATAATTGATCTTTCTCAGATGCCAATTTAATAATATTTTTGTCTTGATTAAAGCAATTTTTACTTATTATAAACTTACTTAATAAAAATAATTGTAATATTTTTATGATTTGTACTGCGCCGTTTTTGCAAAAAATCCCCTCAAGAAGGCTGTATAAACATATATATATATATATAATATACAAAAAATCCAAAGCTTTATCTTCCACTAACTGTGGATACTGCATCTACCAGCTCATCGGTTAATAACATAAAACTATATGTACAATATCTCACCAATGGGGGTGATGTCGCTTAAAAATGTACATACGATTTATATTTTACAGCAAAGATTTACAATTTTTTTTTAATTGTCATAGTATTTAAGGGCGACTGTGAATCTGCATGCTTCTTGGGTGCCATGAAATGATACTGCCAGCAATATGTTTTGCCAGTAGCTAGTTCCATTCATGGCATATTTATTCATCATTAATTTATTTGATTAATCCACTCGTTTCTTTTAGTGATACCCAGCATGCAAATCGATAGTTTAGAGTACAAACATTATATTTCAACTTTTTTAGTTACGAACTGGGCTCTGCTAACGATAACCCATATGTATGTATTGAAATTTGACATCTTAACCAAATTTCACTATTCTAAGAATATTGACATATTTTAATGCGATAAAATTTTCAAACTTTTAACTTCACCTCTCCTTTTTGATAACATTATTAAATTTATTGTAAAACAAATTTAATAATGTTATCATTAAGTTATTTTTATTTTGTATTATTGTGACAGCTGTTTCGGTGTTCAAGGCCATTTTCAAACTGCGGTTAATCCACATTGTGACGACTTATTTATATGGTTTTATTCACTCCCACCCCATTCTAATTTGGACGGGTTTTTAAAAATAATGATTTATTATAGGTTAAACCGATTTAGTTAGAAAATAATTAAAATTCTCTGTTCTGTGAGGTTTTTACATTTACCAAGTGTTTTTTAAATTAAAAATAAATGAAGTTCTACAAATTAAACACAAAAAAAATTATTCAGCCATCTCAAAGTTCATGGAGATATACGAGTATATTGGCTCCAAACCAGTGTTATTTCCACCCTAAGCAACATTTCGATCATTCTTTCACCGTATTGTCATCATATTCACTACCTTGAAGCTACCACATTCAAATTCAGCAAAATTCCCCTGCGGAACAAAGTTAGCTGGTTCTCCCCCCCTGTCAGAAGCCATTACGGCTCAGTTCCCTCTTCAGCGTTGCGCTCGGAGCAGCGGGGGAAGTGCCTCTCGGTCGCCTGCTTTACCTCTGCCTCTGCCTCGTCTCCTTTGCCGCAACACACGCGCATAAACGCGCAGGAATCGGCCTTCCACAAACTAAATTGTCCTGTGGCAGTTGCACTCAACCCGAGGACAACGATATATATATTCTTATGATGGAGTAAAGTCGGCGTCTTTTTATTTATGACTTCTTGGAATAAACGTAATGAAACGATAGAAGAAAAAACAAACTTTAAATTTTAATCAACATAATAATCCAAATAACGAATCAAGTCATGATAGAGAAATAACATAATGTATTTAAACATTTTTAAGTACCCTATACATGTACTCAGAAATACGTTTGTTTTTACGGTAATTTAAATTTAAAAAGTAGGTAGTAGTTTCATAGTTGAAATTTTTAAATCATATAATTAACTAATATAACTTAAAACAATTGCGATAGACAGAAACAAACACATTTCAAAATCATCAATGGAGGTTTTTTTTAGACAAACTTGAGAATAAGAATTGACACATTATGCACCGAATATTAAGTATTTTAGAATAGCGAGTATTTTTATGTGATCTATAAAAGTAAAGTTAAGCTAAATAAACAATTAAAAATTATATTAATAATGATACCATAAGGTAGTTTTGCATTTTTTGAGGAAAAAATATATGAACACCCACTGATATAGTATTACCTGTTGCATACGCTATGACACGCTGAACCCCAAAAGAGAAAAACATGTTCATGGGTACCATTCTATAGAACGAAAGCTTTGTGACAAGCTACACAGCAAACAGCGAACATCCGATATGTAGTGACAATTACCGATGACAACGACAATGTGTTTACAGTCCCTGGTCGCAGAGCGGGCCGGCAAACTCGCCAAAAGTCGACTTCTCAATTTTTTGCCCCCCATATTCCGCGTATCACATGGGAATGAGCGATTTTGTCATTGGTGAAATTCTGCCGTGTCCTTTTATATGGTAACGCGGGATTGTAATAATTCTGCGCGGCCGTAGCGCCCAAATGAGTGGCGGAAATGTTGTATGTCCGCAACGGAATGCCGTCCCGAATGACGCCCCTACGAATGAGCGCCCTCGGGCCGGAATTACCTATTCTCCGCTCTTTTACATTTCTTAGATACATACTCACTTACTATACTATATACAACTTGGCTTACCACTTACCGAGCTTCGCGGCAATGCCATAGCATTTTGTTGTGTTAAATCGAGGTTGCATCTCATAACAACACCGGTGGACTTCTAGCGTGGAGGACAATGTAGGTACATTCCAGAAATCAATATTATAACATTATTTCAACGTAGTAAATCTATCTAATGTTCAATTCAAAGAAATTAGCACCAACAGGAGGAAGTAATTCAACACAGTATATAAATATCCAATGTAAGAGCTGAGCGTATACTCCTGACACTGATCAGTGTGCCCTGCAGTGTATAAAGGCTTAAAAGATGTGCCTACCCTAAGAAAAACTAACAAAAGAAATAAATTAAAAGGTAATTAAAAAAACGACGAATTTTCGATCAAAATTTTTTTTTCATTGAAATTGAGAAACTACATACAGCCTTTGGACATAGGGTAATGCACGCCACTGCTACTAATACACAAAGCTCGTACCCACTATATATTCGTACCCATCATTACTTCAGATACTTCTACACAATAATAACTAATACACAAAGTTCGTACATACACTGCCCACCTTGTACTCTGATATTATTTTACTAATTACCTCTCCCCTTACAGGTGCAACACTACATCCTCGTGGTGCAGGCTCAGGACAGCGGCCACCCAGCCCTCTCGAGTACCCTCACGATCTATTGCAACGTCCTCGACCTCAACGACAACGCCCCCGTCTTTGACCCCATGAGCTACTCCAACGAAATCTTCGAGAATGTCTCCCTCGCCACCTCCGTGGTCACCGTCAGTGCCACTGACTTGGATTCTGGTAAGTTTGAAGAAACCACTTCTGCAATTTAATTTTCTGCATACCTTACCGATAAAGTAATGAAAAAATTAAATGTACCGACGAGGAACACAAGATAAAATGCAATATTTTTCTGCAACACGTATACAACCATCAGTCTCATTCAATAACCAATAGAATGCATAATCTGGGCAACAAGTTTGGGGGTATTTTTGATATATTATATTTGCTGACTCCATTTATACAATAAAGCGTCATCTCTACCAGCGCTTTGACGAATTCTATAATTAAGTATTTTAGCTTTGATAATATAGCGTTAATGATTTTTGATATAACATTGTTTTAGTTTTCTATTTTAACTTACTGTTAAACGTTTAAAAAGAATGTTCGTCACTAAATGGTTTAAAATCTCTGCTTGCTAATAATTTTTTATAGCTCTATATTTTGTTCTAAGATCCCAAATGGGCATATAATCAAATAAATAAATATATAATTTTAACACATTTTAAATTTAAATGACATATCTAATGATATGGATATACCACACAGTTTATGTAAAAATACTGCTTCATAGCTAAGATTATTTGTGAAAGAATCAGTTTCTTTTCTTTCTTCCAAAATTCTTCACAAAATAAATAAAAACTGCTTTTTGCACATACAGCCTAAACATTTTTAGCCTCTGCTTGCCAGGCGAATTTTATGCCTATTACCTACATTCGAGGTGACATAAGACACAAAGCTTGATATTGGCAAGTCTCTTTTCTATCTCAACTTTCGGTGCAAATAGCTTTAGGTCAGATAATACACATGTAAATATACCGTGCAAAATCATAAAATCGCTTTGAAATAAATTAATAATTATTACACCGGAAAATCTTTCAGTCGGTTGTGGACGAAAGACTCGGGTTTAAACATTCAAAGACGGGAGATGTCATTGGGAGCACTAGATATTTATGTAAACTAAAAACAATGTGTTTTCTCACGCAACTTAAGTGCATTTTATCATCACCCAAGTGAACATTACTCGTATCAACCGCAGTAATCTCCTAGCGAGGCCTGAAAGCTTGAAGCATGAATCATAAAAGCTTGTGCTCCTATTCCATCTTCGTGAGATAAAATTCAAAAATATTATTTCACTTCAAATGATAATGTCAAAATATTCTTAAAAGCCCGTCATTTCGATTGTAAATATCGATAAAATAAATGCCGTCTTTTATTATTCTTTTCCCGAGAGTCGGGATGTCTGGCTAAGTGATACTAGATATACGTATACGGCGCACACATACAGGCGCACGAGGCTTGAGGGTGAATTAGTGCCAGGAATCCAAACCGGGTGTTCACACATCATGCGAGAGAATAGATCGATTTCTCCCTAAAGACATCTTATTAAACGCGAGCTTTTTAGTGTTATTGTTTTGGAACAACCTTGTAGAAACTTGTTAACAAATATGTCGACTCTTATGGAAGGATTTAATTTATGAAACGTGTTTTAACCGCCATCGACTAAGCTCCTCATATATTTTATTTTATGTTACTCTTTTATTCCGGTACGTCTGGAGAAAAAACCTTTCAAAAGATTTATTTTAATGTTGGGGCTACATTTTTACTGTTGTGGAGACTGAAAACTTTGGCACCGCACCCTTCCTAAACTAATTTCAAATTTTAGTCACAGCTTTAATTTTGAACTATTTTTTCTAGATACTTTTTTCTTGACGTGTTTACAAGTTTTATTCGTAGGTGATAGGTTAAAAAGCAAAAAAATCTAATTCTTCTCTTTTTCAGGTGACAATGGCAAAATCGTGTACAGCATCACGTCAGGAGATGAGGAGCATGATTTTGAGATTGCCCAAAACGGAACAGTGATGACTCGAAGGCTTCTGGATAGGGAAGTTAGAAGCCTTTATAATCTGGTGGTCACTGCCATAGACCAAGCTCAGCCTCCTTCAGCGCAACTGTCTTCCACTGTACAGGTAACAAAACAACAGCCAAAAAGTAGTACAATCTATTCAACAAACCAAATTTTATCATACACTTATAATAAATTATCAAAGCAACAACATCCGCAAATATACTTCACTTTTTAGAGGTTTTTCAAGGCACACGGATATTTTTTTTAAGTATGTATTGTTATAGTCGATCTACCTATAAACATTTAAACAAAAACCCACTTCTTCAGGAATATCACGAAAATCTGAATGAGTTTCAGCGCACGACAGAGTGCCTTATATAGTTGAATGGGCTAATATGAATAATTGCTTTGAATCTCGTATGAAAATGTACGAATCATTATAATCAACTCTTTTTTAATAACCAAAGGAAATCTTTTTGCTTAGATTCAACGACGAAACATGAAAAATATCACTGATTAGGTTCGGAATCGTGTTAAAATACTGACTAATATAATAATTATTCATGGGTTAAAAACGATATTTTCATTAACTCGGGTACTGATTTTGATTTCTAATCCTAAAAGAGTCTACCTAGGCTTTTTAATCAAAATAACACTCCAGATACAATCAAATGACGTTTCATTGTAATCCAAATATAGGTACAAAATAATAATAGCATGTAATATCTCTTGTACTATGCAATCTTCTGTTAACTTGGCTCAAGCGTTGTGTAAACAAGGGTAAAAAAACTCCTACATGCTCCGGGTGTGGGTAAGCAAGTTGCTTGTCACATAATGTTTTCCCGGCCTACCGGAGATGTCGACGCTCGGTCAAAAGCCAAACCCGCCGCTGACACTTGTTCAGTGGTGAAACGTTGTTCGCATCTGTTTGCTTAGAATTTTTCAAGTGTTTACGCAACGCCTAGTTGGGATTTTTATTTTATTTCGTCCCTCAAACACTCCATGTTTCATTTGCTACCTACATACTACACACTAGGTGTTTCCTCGTTATTTCACTTCTGTTAAATTTATTTTATTTCGTCCCTCAAACACTCCATGTTTCATTTGCTACCTACATACTACACACTAGGTGTTTCCTCGTTATTTCACTTCTGTTAAATTTATTTTATTTCGTCTCTCAAACACTCCATGTTTCATTTGCTACCTACATACTACACACTAGGAGTTTCCTCGTTATTTCACTTCTGTTAAATTTATTTCAACTCTTAATATAACAGTTACTCTTTGCTTAGTTAATTTTTTTCTAACTATTGAAGTAAGTAACTAATTGGAAACGAATAGTATTAGTAATTTCTCAGTGAATCGTAAAAACTTTTAATGTATTTTTGTATTTATTTGATATTAATCAAATTTTATTAGTATTAAGTTTGGCGAGTACACCAATAGAACTGCTTTGGTTTGACAGCTGTTTGGGGAATCTAAGATTAAACTACCAAATTACTTATTTTATAAAACATATTATATAGCGTTCTATAAAACAATTGCTAAAATCTCTATACAAAGATATAACACTTAAGAAATTCTGAAAGAGAGAATCAATAAAGTATAAATAATCCACCTCTTTGACGACCAATCGTTCAGACCTACTAACGAACTATACAATCGAATCAAGTATTTTATGGTTTTAATTCAGCTTGTTTACATAATCAATACTGTGGGAGCCACAGCCTTAAACGAACCAGACGATTTCAAATAAAATGATGATGAACTAACAGATGGGAAAACAAACATGTCACATTCACGCTCAGAATAAACACTCATTCATACACATTCTTCAGGAGTGACGGGATATAATAATCACGGGGACCATTGTTGGTTTAAGCCCGGCCACACGGGGATACTCGACACTGACAAGTAAAGGCATCTTGAGTGGACTGACAGCAAAAGAACTTCTTAATGATATAAGAGGACTCGTCGAACAGACATTGAATTCATTAATTTTTTTTTCGACCAACGCCACCCTTTTTGTGTTCGATTTTGAATGGTTTGATTTTATGACTTTTTGGTATGCAAAATAAAAATATTGGGCATATCGGACACTCATTATCGTGGTTAATGATAGCTGTCTTATAAACCAGTCCCTCTGTAGGTGGCGTTTTAAATGTAACCTAAATAATGTGAATAAGAAATGTTTTGTATAAACCACTATTTAACATATAAATATCAATTAATTATTAATTGTTTTTGTGTTTAATTCGTAGAACTCCATTTAATATATTTCTTTAATTTAATGTAAATCAAATTTAATAATGTTCTGAAAAAATATATAAATATCTATTGTTTCGAAAGCAAAGCTTCCCTCATCGGGATACACAGTATTCTGAGAAATAATAACAATAATAGGTAAATTACAAACATAAACAAAAATTATCATTAAATGATGAAAGTAGGTAAGTAATTAATTAAAAATGTATAACAATTGAAAAAAAATTATAACATTTTTTTTAATAAGATATTTATATTAGATATTTAAATAATGCATTTTAAAATAAAATTAAGGAAATAGTATTCTTGTCATTATTTCTCTGTATACTGTGTATCCTGATGAGGGAAGCTTCGCTTCCAAAACGTGTTGATGTATTTTAAACAGTGGTTTATAGAAAACATTTCTTATTCATTTGATCAAAATGACGCAACAAAGAGACTAACTAACTAACTAACCATCACGCCTTTTCCCCGCAAGGCTAGGCAGAAAGGACAGACCACCAAATAACTCGATATTAGCATACACTTCTTGCTTCATTCACATTCATACATCGTCTCATACATTATCTTTTATTATTCCGATTTCTAACATAGCCCGACTCAAGTATTTGATTCACTTGATCGTGCCATGTCTTCCTCGGGCGTCCCCGGCTTCTTCCTGTTGTGAGTTTACATTTATTGAAGAAGTAACCTAAATACCTTAAATATGTAACTTTGTTTCTATTTGTTCAACTTTGAATCTTATCTGAATTATTTCTGAATCTGAATTAATCTGAATTATTTCTCAGTCAAAACAACTAAATTATGTGTATAATTAAACATTGTTTTTTAAAAATGTTTCATAATAGATTTAACATATTTTCTAGCTTGGTAAAGCACTCTGGAAGTGATGTTACACAAAAGAGGCTCTAACACGATGCCAAGAATTATTGTACCTATTACTACAGAGAACAGTTCATTCCATCCATAAGACATTATATATGAAACATACCGTTTTTCCATGAAATACATATATAATTTATACGAGGCTACCTAATCCTTGGCCTGGAATTCACTTACATCCAGACTACATAAACTAATGCATGGGACTAACAATATCCACATTATTCCCTAGGTCACGATCGTTCTCAAAGACGTGAACGACATGTCGCCGGAATTCGTCACTCCCAACGAGACTTCCGTGGCGGAGAACATCGGCCTCAACACGGTGGTCATGGCCATCAAAGCGGTGGACAAGGATGAGGGGAGGAACGGCTACATCGAGTACACCCTCAGTCCTGATCCTGACGTGGTAGCAGCATTCTCCCTGGGAGCCGCTGATGGCCTCCTCAGAGTATCTGGCCCCCTCGACAGAGAAGTCAGATCTACCTACTCCCTCGACATCACGGCCAAGGATCGTGGAGATCCCCCGAGAGCCACGCACATGAAACTACTCGTCCACGTACTCGATGAGAACGACAACAGTCCCGTGTTCGACCCCAAACAGTACAGCGCTTCTGTAGCGGAGAACGCCAGCATTGGAGCCAGTGTTTTGCAGGTATGTAATTAAATAACATTATGCTTTATTCATTATCCACTCCTACTTGAGTTTAACTTTTTCTCACACAGCGCGAGATAATTGAATTGTTAGGAGATTATTTTTACTCAGTCTCTCATTGTTTACATGAAATGCGAAGAGTAGAAGCCGCGACTTTGTTGTATAATAAATATTGCTTTTTGGCAATTAAACCAAAGATTTGAAAACTATTATTTTGTAAGTATGATCATTAAAGCGATAAAATATTTAAAATAAAGTTATTTTTTTAATAACATCTAACAAATCTACCTATGCAGTAGTGGCGTATACTCCATAAATACTGAAAAACTGTGCCTAAAGGTCGATAAAAAGAAATTAAAAGATTATGTGTTGAAATGTATTTTTCCATGATTTTCGTAAGGAACTTGTACGCCCATTTATTCAGTTCCACAAAAATCAACGGAAAATGACAATAAACTGACAATCATTAAATATTCAATTTACAATTCATACACGAACATGATAAACTACACACAACCTACCTTTGGCCATAGAGCAATGAACGCCACTGATAAGAAATAAATTACATAAAAAATATGTTATTATATGTTCCAGTCATAATAATGCTATTTATTTCCATCAGGTTTCTGCTACTGACATCGATGAAGGCACAAACGGACGAGTGCGCTATTCTATCGCTGCCGGAGACGATAACAGGGACTTCAGCATCAGCGAGGACAGTGGCGTGGTGCGCGTCGCCAAGAACCTCAACTATGAGAGGAAGTCCCGCTACCTGCTGCGAGTGAGGGCGGAGGACTGCGCGGGCTCGGCCAGCGGCGGAGTCCGCTCCGACACAGCAGAGCTGAGCATCACGGTCGCTGATATAAACGACAACCCGCCTACCTTCCTGGATTCGCCTTATTTAGCGTTTGTGATGGAAAATGTGATCCCTCCTAACGGAGGTTATGTGATAACAGTGCAGGCTTATGATGCGGACACACCTCCTTTCAATAACCAAGTGCGCTACTTCATCAAGGAAGGTGATGCGGATCTCTTCAGAATCAACGCTTCAACGGGAGAAATATCTCTCCTGCGAGCCTTGGACAGAGAAACGCAAGCAGAATACACCTTGACCCTCGTTGCTATGGATACCGGTAAGTTTTCTCGCATTATTGTTGTATAACCTACCCAGCGATAACCATTGTACGAGTTAAAAGTCTCTAAAACGCGACAAAATCCCTCGCGAGACTAATGCTTCCCCATTACTTCGACAAAAGATTTAATGCGCAATCGTCTGTTGAAATCAAAAGGTTCTAACCGTGACGGAACACGTGGTAAATATCGGCTGTTAATTTTAATATTTCACGAAAGGAGACCGTGACACGAGGCGAGAAAACCCTTTGGCACGCACAAAGGTTAAGTAACCTAACTTTGCTCTCAGCTGAGAAGGAGATATTTGCGAAAATTGAAATTCTTTTAAACTTTGTTCTCTGTTCCATCGAGGCGATAGGTACTCATCGTAGTTTGGCAAATGCCTGAAATGACGAAGGTGCACAATAGATAGGTAATTATTATGTTCATTGACCATGAATCACAGGCGGTAGCATAATATAATTCATAGCATTGGTGAAACGTTTGATTACGAGCAAAGCCCACTGAATAGTATTAACAGTAATCACGTAAAGAGTCATAGAAGGCTGAGCTTCGGTAGCTAAAGTAAGAGCTAAATATTAAGTACGTACCTACCCTCCCCCGAGACACGGCGATCTGCGGAATGTGAGATGCAAATTAATTTGGCTCGAGGGACCTTGGCGGCCATCTTCCAAATTGGATAAATTCACTTTTTCGATTGAATAAAGCCTCAAAAATATGTAGGTATATCAAATATTTCAGAACCTTAAAAATATTTTCGAATGCGGTAATTACGGGGCAATAAAACATAATAGCTCTGCTGCTAACTACGCGGGAGGCGTGTGAGATGCCTCTACATTAATTACGATTTCCTCCGCGTGGATTGGTGGGACCTCCTTGTGGCACATTAATAAGAGGCAGCTATTCTATTTTCTCGACTAACCGCGTCATCAGCCACCAACTTAATCTAAGATGTAGCTCGACAGACACACATACTTCCTGTACACGGAACACTATAGATTGCCGGATTATCGAAAGCTTGGACAAGCCTTTATTATAAAAGGCTTCGATGCTCAACTAATGTAGAAAAAAAAAGTATTTGTAGTTTTTTCTAGTAACTTGTTAATAACGAGAAAAAGATACGTATCTAATTAAAAATCGTAATGGGCTGTTTTTTCAATATGCACATAAACCATATATTATGTAACAATCAACGCACGACTTCTGCATTACGTGTTGACAGAGTCCAACAGCTTACAAAATTATTTAACAACTCATAAAATGCAAATGTAAAATTTTATTTAAAATATACCCAGCTCCGTATTGTGTAAAAAACACATAAAAACACTTCTGAATAGATTGCTCACATCAAATCTAACCAATTTTAAGTAAACGTAGCTCAAATTTTATTTGGGTGCAATAAATACAAGCATGGGGGTATAATTATATAAGCTTTGATTTAAAACTCTTCGAAATAACAATGGATGCTTAGACATTCCCGCTCATTCAAATAAAATAAACACGGATTATAAGAGCACTCATCTAAACTAACTTAATGATCATACGACGTCTTTATTGCATCTTGTTTAAACTAATAATATATTATTTCGGAGTTCTTGGTGCTTAGAATGTGCAGTGGAATGCAGTGTGGGAGAGTGGCTTCTGTCAAGTATTACAAATACCCTGCACAATTATGACGGGAAACATTCTAAACTAATACCACTATATGTACTTGTAATTTATACGTTAATTAGCAACAACTGTTGATAGTTGATACCTTACTAGGACCGACGTGGTTCTGCTGTGTGATATCGAATAAGAATTTTATTATGCCAACTAAGCTTTGATATTTCTAGAATTTAATTGATTTCTCTGTAATTTGTATCTTTCCTTTGGTTTCAGTTTTAATCGCAGTAATAACTACATTATTTTGTATTTAGGTAGGCAAATGTGGAAATAATTATATAAATCACTTTAAGTTAAGTTAATTAGATTTGTTTTGTGGTGTGTAGTGAGTAGTATGCCAAGTAATATAGAGTAGATTAATACTCGTACCATGTAGGTATATTATAATATAATATACCCACTATATACTCGGTATGGGAATGTATTTATACGTAGGCAGCTATAAGTCGTAGGTAATATTACGAGCCTAGATTGAAGTGTGAAGTGAAGTGCTTTAAAGGAAACCGATTGACAGGTTATTCGAACAAAATCACACTTTCCATGTCAATAAACATTTATAGCTCAATAAAACTCCAAAATTGAAGTGTAAAAATATTTCAAAGTTTCCTAGAAACGGGTGCAATGACACTCTGGCTTCGGAAATTAGCATTAAATAATTCTACGTAATAAATAGGTATGTGAACGTGGTGAATTCAAAACAGTGGCAATCTGAGGTAGCCATGCCCTCATTGGCGTGCTTTTGCGCATGCTAATTGGCTTAAAGGCGATACTTTTCCAAGAAATTAAACTATTCAATACGTACTTCCTACCAACGATAATTCTCTTCTATCTTAGACATTTGGTGGTTTAGACATTCCGTTGCTATCTCTGAGATGTTGACAAAACAAATTCGATATGTACCTGACTAACTTCAGTTCTTCTAGAAATATTGCACCAATAATAATGCTTGTAAAGATTAGTTCCACGTTGTCCTTTTTCTTCCACTTTGGGCCTCTTGCTTGTCATAAGAACGTTTACAAACATTTATGAACATCTCGCTAAAAGAGAGTACAGCAAAACTGGTCCCAACCGTCTGGAGCCAGTTAGACTATAGCATCACAACTGACGTGGGAATTAATAGACTTATATCATTATTGAGCTGGAGGCAAAGTTCACGTGACACCCATTTTAAAACAAGCCTAGTTCACTGCCTTAAACGTTTATGTCGCGTGATTTTCACTGCGTTAAGCAATTATTAAATATTTATAAAAGGATCAAAATAAACACTCTAAATTTTTGTAAATAAGCCGATCCGTTTTATTTATTTGCCGTTTCACTTAAATTGACGGCACGCCAAGCTCGCCCCTTGCCCCCTTATTTTGGTCTCTTCCCCTTGCATGTAATGGCATCTCTATGTTTTATTTTCTTTGTGGGGGTTGTGAGGCTGAGGGTAGTGGGGAAGGAGATAAGGAAGAGAAAGGTGGGAAGTTCCTGACTATTTAGATCTGGTCACCAAACACGGGATAAAGCGATTTCAAGCAACGTTTCAATTCTGAATGGTGGTCCTTCACCGGTGCGATACTGAGAATATCTTCCACCCTTCCGGTCTTCATAAATAAAAATTTATTTAGTTTTACAAGCTTTCTGCGTGTAGTACGAGTATTTACATATTATATGACACATCAAAGCGAAATCGACTCAGGTAACTTTGAAAACATAAGTACAACAAGGCACGAGGAAGTATTGCAGATTCAAGGAGATAGCTTATAGCCAGTGCAGTCAATTTGTTTTCGACCAGTCCGGTGTCAAAATAACCACGCTGGTTATTGTTTTGTATACATTTGGACAGTAGAGTACGGCCAACTTCTCAGTGTATTTCTCGAGCGCCGCTGCAGCAATTTATTTGGTGTCATCGCTACATTTATCACGGATATTCCTCATGCTATCTCCCCGCGACAGACCGCCCAACATAAATATTTAAATGTGTTTCCAAAGACTAATAAGATATTCGATACCTATTGAACAAACCGGCCATAACTTACGAATTTAAAAATATTAATTGTCAAGAAAATTGACGCCACAGATTTTTATAAATTATTCTGAAATCTGTTTTTTTTTTAATTTTTTTTTTTAATGATTCCCGAAATATTCCCGGTTTACGAATAACCTGACAATGTTTGGAAATCCCCTACTACCATCATTAAAAATGGAAGATGCTGCTTGAGCAATGATGGAAGATTTGAACCCATAATGCCTGGGTGGAAACCCGACCCGTTTGTAAACTCAGCCGCCGGACGGTTGTTGTTAATTCGTCAAATTTATTGTCAAAGATTGAAGATTCATAATATAACGAAAGTAAATATAATATTCATATATAGTAGGCGACTCCAGGAAACGTGTGTTAGAAATCGAGCATACCTGAATTATATCAGCTAAATTTATATTTTATTTATTGTAAACGCGTACATTTGTTTTGAACCACATCTATTTAATATAATGATCTACCGGTTTCGGAAGTACTCTTCCTTCGTCAGGACTATATTAAGACTAAACTAAGATAGATTTTTTTGTATCTTAATCTTGTTTTGTATATTTATACATTTATTTTATAATTATGACAAGTCACAAAGTAAACACTTTTTACGAATACCTATGAGATATTATAATTGTCGTTGTTGAAATACACAAGTTATATTCATTGTGGGTTCGTTGTTTTTCTTCAGAAGTTTCACAAAATCGGTACGCAAATTCTCAATATGTATTCAAAGGATACGAAAAACCGTTAATTTTTTTATGATGCCCTTTAATTCCCAGATTATATGTTTGTTTCGTCTTTAAAATTAAATGACAAATATTATGTTGATGGCTAGGAAACTCAGTAGGAGGAAATTGTCATTTTGTCATCGTCTGACTGTCTGAAGTCAATCTTCGGTGTCAGGAGCGCATGAGCGGTTGGTGGTTAGGGGGATATAAGATTTAGCTGGTGCAGAAACTAGTGCGGGAAAAGTTCGGGGCATGTGTCGGTAGTTAGAGTGGGTGAGGCGGGTTGCGGGTGTGCGGGCGGAGCTTCCCGCGCGGACAATTACGCTCGTCCCTCCTCCTGGCCGCTATTGGCCGCGCCTGTCGCCCTAACTCATCTCATTGCACGCAGTTATAATATTACCACGGCGAAATTACTATACTAGAGTAAAGAGGACCGGCCCGTCCCGAATTAAGCGACATTAACATTCAATTGATGTAGTGGCCCGGCGAACTGCGCCGCGCCGCCTGCCGCCTGCCGCTTTCCGCTTGCCGCTTGCCGCTTGCCGCTTGCCGCTTGCCGCTTGCCGCTTGCCGCTTGCCGCTTGCCCGCGCAATACATATTTAATGTCCGGCCCGATCATAATCTCGGAGGGTATCTCTCGATGTCTAGCGATCCTTCGGGGCCTTCTTCCGAGTTAATGGCCATTTTTATGGACCTCCACTTCTTCATTCTCCTCTTGTCGGACCTCCTTTCCTCCTATGCTCCCCTCGAGCCAAAATGCCTAACCTTACCAATCTGACCATGTCTCGGTTCTAATTCTAACGCGATAAATCAATCCCCCTAGCTTCATTATCATATGTAAGTACCGATCCCAACATTAGCCAGCAAATAAAAATATTACCTTTATTTACAAGAAATTGATATTCAGGGAATTATCGCCGTGGTTGTGATAAAATTCCAAATTTTATATTCTTCTGTCGACCTCCCCGTATTTATTACTTAATCCGTTAGAACTATTTTATGGTGTAGTTTCTAAGTTATGAAATGAAGTACATCTCATAAAAAGTTATTCACCTCTTGGACTGTACCATCCTACTAAAATTTCTCTTTTTATATGAATTATGATTTACTGTCATATGTCACAAAAAACGAGAAAAAAATGCGGAGGATGGTAGTATCATTTAATATTCTCGTAAAAATATTCTCATTATCCCTCCGCCGTTTAAAACTAGCCGATGATTAATACTTTATTCTCTCCCCTGTCTTGTCATCGAGATTAAATAAACTCATCTCCCGCTCGGAGAGCCTCTTTCATACAAATAACTTATTTATATATTTCTAGTCCAGGCAACCGTTACCTGCCTTAGAGCGTTGTTTTATTAGAATCCATAAATTTTTATTTCACCAAATCACCGCCTTGAATGTGCTCCATTATCGTTAAACAGTACCGAAAATAGTGGGCATCGAAACCGTTCAAATTTTTTTGTATTAATTTTTTTTTAAATGTCTGTATAAAAATAAACAGGTTAATGCATTCCCGACTAATACATCAGGTTAGTGTACTGGTGAATGCAGAAACAATGAAAACGGAATTAAATCATTTTCTGAGAAATCTTTATAGTATGGTTTCGGGGGAAATGAATGAGTTCGTTTGTTATCTTGAGAGCCTCACGTTAGGTTTGCTTTTATCGCTATGAATAACCCTTTGAACTTTGCTGAAGCATATCCAATCTTCCTTAGAGTGACCCTAATACCTTCATCACGCGTTACCAACATTTCCTCGGTAAATCGACAATGTAATGGCCAAAAGTTTAACGGTATATTTTTCACAGGTGTTTTTTCACTATGTGGCATGCATAATGACTTAAGGCACTGACTTTCTTTGCCTTTTTTGTAGTTCCCAATGCGTTACACTTCAAATCTAAGAAACGTGACTAGCTTATTCGACATAAGTTTATTCATGCTTTCAGATGTGCGAGGAACGTTACGATTTTTGTTCACTTTGGAGAAAGAAACGATTATGTAAGTTCCGTGTTCTTATTTACTTCAACTGTCAAACTGAATGAGGTTTTATTCAATCATTTAAGAAGATAATATTAACATAATCTAAATGAAACCGAAAAAAACAACAGAAAATCAAAAAGATTTCAGTCACATCTGGGACTCAAACCCAGGACCTCTGTCTTTCCGTGACAACCGCTTTACCAACTTAGCTAATAAGAACAGTTAAATTTATATCATCTTCATCGATATCATATTTCAAATTCAAGACTTTTTCAATATTTTCTATTTTCTTAATCCCATTAATGAATGAGGTTTATTTCAGTAAGAATAGACGCAGAAAATATAGTGAAATGTTAAGAATCAGACGGTAAACTTTATAAAAAGCTAGCTACTGGCATACAAGCTTTCAAGTTATGGTACATATGGAAGCAACTATGGTAAAATTACCATCGTAATATTAATATTCGTGTACCCGTTCGTGACGCCATTCCTGCGTTCCTTTACCAAGGCTGGCCGAGCCGAAGTGAGCTGCAGCCAGGGGCACAACCCTACTACCTAATTATCAATATATCCGCTAACGTACTCACGATCATCTTATATGTTATATTATATTCGAGCCTTCACTCTGACGCAATGTTACCTGAATACGCCTATTCAAATATCAGTAAACACGTTTATCAAACGCAACTGGTATAAAATCTTTTATTTACCCATCTCAGTGACATTTGAAACGCGCTTCATCTTCCAACGAGGAGGCGGAAGGTGTCGCGGATTCGGGTAAAGATCTCGGCGTATCAAAGATGCTGCATCACGTTTAATAATTGTAATTTTTACAAGTCTTTCCACGGCCTTTTAAGTATCTGGGTGGCACCCCTCCCATCTATCTGAAGTCTGAAGGAAAACCTCAACTCGACATCTCAACTTATTTATTCACCAATTAAATTGATGGTAAGTTAACCCGTGTTTTGGATGGTACAACGAATTTCTAATATTACTCGCATTCTTACAGACTATAGGAGATGTAGGTATTTTCTAGCAGCGAGGGGGAAATCAACTTGTTGAATCTCTTTGCACATATCCCCTGTTCTTTGTGATTCTTTTAACGTCACACATTTGATAAGTGAATTTAAAAAACATTAATGTCAAATTAGAAAAATTCTATCGAAAGTTTATTTAAACGGGTCATAGAAGTTTATTTAATTTTAATGCAGCATTCCAATATTGAAAGGAGTTAAATAATTTAATGGTATTTAAATTCTTTGAAATTACTTGTTTCAATTATTTACATTGAATTAAAAAGAATATACAGCCTTATATTTTTGTAGCAGAGGAAATTATGTTTACTTTCAGTGAACAGGTATATTGATATTTACATAACCTTAATTTAATACTTCGAATCTTATTACTTTACATTATCATGGAGATGAATATAACATCATTTGAATTTTATTACTTTGAAGTATTCAAATGAAGTAAATTAAAGAGATAAATAAAGGAATTACACTTGGTTTCTGAGTTTTATTAGAATATTTCGGGTGATTTGTGTAAGAGGAAAAGTTTTCAAAATTTATTACACCGCTCACATAAAATACGATACGTCATCGAAGACAAAGTATTGAAAAGAATTCGGGTGTGAACATTATTTTTTAAAAGACTTACAATAGGATCTCCATCTGCCTATTGAAATTACCAGCAAAATGAGAAAGGGGATAATTGTGAAATCGTGCACTTAACTCCAGATAAAGGAGTTCCAGTGTGGTAACTGGCGAATGTAGGCAGATGGAGCAACAACGAGTTGTCTAATATAAATGACATACACGGATCCCAGAGCATCTGTAATTAATATTCCCTGATAAACCGTTATTTTAATCCGACCCGCTAATTACACGAATAAAAATCACGACGTCCGAAAACCAACAAACAAATAAAGCTCGTAATTAAAGCTCATACGGCGTTTAAAGCCAACAAAAGATAAATTAAAACATTCATTTTGAAGCCGGTTCATTAGTCGATAGCCTCGATCAATAACTGATTTATTTATATATTTGTAAGGTCATTGATTTATGCCCGGGCCGGGCAGTGGCGCGCACGCGATGTATGACACTGGGGAGGGGGGGCGGCCAGTGGCGGCCGATGATCGATGGCTCCGGGGCTAATCACACACTAAATCTATTCCACCGACTTTATTCCATTCTTCATTCTTACTCTCGAAACTCTAATCACTGGAGGTGAGAACTGAGAAGCGAGAAGAGACTGATATCTTGCGTCTGATTTGGCTACTTCTCACTTCCAAGTTCGGAGCGTTGAGCGGACCATAAATCTCCCCGTGTCGGAATTGCGCAAACATCGTGACAGTTTTGATGTCTATTCCATGTTACTGTACAGTATTTGAAAATTAGGCAAGACATACATTTTGGTTAGTTTCTTACAGTTAAGAATTTTCTTACTTTGTCCGCTCGTAGAACGATTATTTACGAAGATACATAAAACTTTTCAGTTGCCCAGAAGAACTTAAGAAATCCACCGACTCACATATAAATATTAAATTAACACGAGAAATATTTTACTCCACAAATAACTGACTACCAATTCCTATTTTAAAGAACAATAGGTGGCTACCCACCTACTTCCAAAATCCCATTTTTCACCACTTAAAATCATTATTAATTACATGTTTATAGTAAATGTTAGTTTATAGTAACGTTTCCACTAACATGAAACTGTTGTGTAATGTACGAAGTGAAGGAAAAAAATCAAAGAAATAGCACAAAACAATTTAAAAAATTGATAGGTAGGTACTTCATGTAATTGTGTGCTTTGACTGATGGAAATCTATGAAAAAAATCTGCTATGTGACCCACGTTTTCCAATACCAAAACATTATTTGTAACCCCGTTCAGCAAGCCGAGTGTTGTTCCTCCGTTAACCGACAAGCTTTATGTCACTTCGCGACTCTTGGTCATCAATTATCCCCAGCCATTAAGTATCTAATGTTTAGCTCATACACACACAACACGTTTTTTTTTCCACACAGAGCAAGCCATCCTTCAAACAATTCTGCTAAATAAACCTACGAGAGTAGCTCGGACTTTTTATGGCGAATCAAAGGTTATCCAAAAACATTAAATATTTAGACTCTTTAAACAAGGAACACGAATTTGTGAATTCATTCATTCAAATACATTAAACGCTGAGAGTTATTCATTTTTGTATTATTATAGAAACGTTTTTTTTAATAACACAAGTTTGTGACAAATCACACAAATGTGTTATTCTTCATTAATTGTACACACGTTTATTACATAATAAATATATTACATGGTGGTCTGCTAACTTCATATTGCTCTAAGAATGGTTTTATGTCTTATGTAATGAAGGCAACTTAACCTAAACACTGTGTAATTCAATGTAGACTGAAACATGCAAGATATAAATCAAACCGTGCTGCATGTATTACAGTCATGAGATTTTTTTAAGATGCCGGATTAAAGTATTAAATAAATACCTATCTAAGATTTAAATGTTTGAGTACCTGCTAGTGAGTAGTATATGTTAATATTGAAGAATAACTAATAACAACAGTAAATTGATAGGTAATTACTATTAAAACGGGGTAGTGTAGGCATTCAAACAAATTTTATTTTTGTCAATAATTTCAGTACTGAGTCATTCAAAAATTCACTTCTACCTAGACTTCACGCAGAAGGTGATACCTTTCCGGACAAAGTAGATATGTTCAACTGCACGGAATGCAAATATAGAAAAAGTGTTATTGCATACATCCTCAACAATTATTAATAAGATATGAATCTAGAGTATAAATATTAGTGAATGTGCTGTGTATTTTGTTTATTCCCCTTTTTTGCAAAGTACGAGTATATGGTTGTATTTACACGATTTCATTGCTGAATTTGTTTGTAAGACATTAATATTTAATTGTTGTATTTCGTGAAGGCTATCTATTTTATCTATGTACCTACTGTGATATGTTTTGCACCTGTGTAACTATTGTAATTTGAATTTTAAAACAAAATATGTAAAAGCCCAAATAGGCCGTATACAATATAATAAATAAAACGAAGTAACAAAAAAAACATTGTGCGGTAAATAATTTTAACAAAATAGAAAGTCACTTTACAAAACAATGTAGTTACAGTATAACGACCGCTCAGGGGCTGAATTACCATCGCGTCTGGGTCCCACCCAGGCGTCATGAGTTCAATTCTTCGGCTGGCTAAATCCTCTATCACGACACAAGCAACGTCTTCCGCTTACTGTGATGGTAGTAGAAGATTTTCAAATATTATCAGATTATTCGTAACCCGGGAATGTTTATCTTTCTTTTACAAAAAAGAAAGTTCTTTTATCTGGGCAGAAATGACAGACATTACTTACAATATAGGATCTGGCAAAAAATGAAGCCAAAAAATAATGTGATCTTTTTAGATAATTTCGATTTAAATACCTTTTTTAATTCATTTTACACCTACTCGTTTATGAAATAACACACATCTATAGCAAAAACTATAAATAATTCATAATAAAAACGGATTGAAATATTGATAGGAACGGATACTCTAATAATTCTAAGGAGTGGAAAAGGGGATTAATTTGTTCAAATTCGACCTTTTATTACGTAGTACTTTCACACAAATGAAGAAATGAATTCAGTACATCCAATCATAAATTTGAACTCACAGCTGCAAGCGGATGACAATCAATTCAATCGGACAGCAGATAAAGTAATTATTACTTATGTCCCTTTGTACTCACTTTGTATTCTGCGCCCTCGTGTTGCGTTCGCCACGTCGCGACGCCCGGGGCTTTGCGCGCACCGACGTCTCCCGACCACCGCTCATTGTACTCGTTAACGATTTCAGTAATCATTACACCATCAGATGCATTGGTTATGATACATAAAATATGCTGAAAGGAAATGCGACGGCCTGTGAGCACGCAGTTACTGGCGCTTCTCTTTATCGATTCGAGGCATGCGCAAATAATTATAAAGCCTGCGAACGCGCTTTGCTACTTAACTTAACAGCTTGTAATATTATTATGTTAAACTTATCTATGAGGGAAGTTGATGATAAGCCACGTACTAGTAGTTAACATTACTTCAAACTTAACAATGTGGATAGTTATAGTTATAAGTTGCGAAGTACTCGTAACACTACGTCATACCAAGGTACTTAACAATATTACGTACTCATAATATTACTCCATTCCTATTACTACCGATTTAAAGGGGTGCTTTACTCCTTCAGTTACCTAGTGCCTAGCTTTTAAAAAGAATTACTTACGCTAGGTATCAGAACTAATATGATTTAATTTTGCAAAAATTCTGTTATCCCTTAAAATTTGATTTCCAATTTTATTTTATATAGGTACATATATATTATATTTTTGTTGCAATCAGTAAACTACAAACATATGCCTAAATATGGCATCTTCCGATGTCAGGCTCTTTTCGATGAAATATTGAAATGTATAACATTTTATAAAACCCCTTCGATACAGAGAGTAACATAATACTCGTATCTAAACACGACTGCAAATTGTATAAAACTTTATTAAAATATTTAATACGTATGTATTAATTCTTGCAGAGGTACATACATAAAATGCCTAAACGTAATAATGATCCACGATAGATACGCAATCCATTGCAATATTACACACATGTGAACAGTAGGTAAAATTAAAGTCAAGTTACACCAAATTTATTCGAAACATTCATTGTTTCCACCGGATTTACTGCAATTAGCATTCCTCTAATTAGCATCTCATTCGAATATCATTATTCCGGCCCGAGAGTTCAGCCAGACTACTAGTATTCCGTTCAGTAAACTAGGAGCTGCGTGTGAACAGAACGGTGAACTAGGTGGTCACTTGTTCAGATTGAACTGACTTTAAAATGTATCAAGAGACGAGATTCAAAGCTACTGAGAACTAGGCGGTAACTTGTTCAGAATAAACTGACTTTAAAATATACCAAGAGATGAGATGCGAAGCTCATGAGAACTGGGAACAGTGAACTAGATAGTCACTTGTTTGGAGTTAACTGACTTTAAAATGCAGCAAGAGATGGGATGCAAAGCTCCTGAAAACTGGGAATGGTGAACTAGGTACTCTTTTCGGCAGAATAAACTGTCTTTTAAATGTAACATGAGACGAGATGCAAACTTCTGAGAGTTTGGAACAAACTAGATAGTTACTTGTTCAGAATCTGATGAACTGACTTTTAAACGTACCAATAGACGGTTGATAAATATATGCAAAGTTCCCAAGAATCGGTACACTAAATCACTTGATTAGAATTAAAGGACTTTTAAATATAGGTATTGAAAGACGATTGATAAATTTTAAACGTTCTAGAAACGTTTCTCGTAAAGTGGGACTTCAGAGAGAAAATAATAATGATGTTTCCAAGAATTGGCACTGGCGAAGTGCAACTATGTGGTTACTTGTTACGCGTTACCTTGTTGGATATACTCGCACATGTCATATCAGAAAAGGAATTATACAGATTGAAAGATACTTCAAACTGGAAATGCTGAACTTCATCGTAAAGTAAGTGGCAACTTCTAAAAAATTAACTGTTTCTCATAATCCTGTCTTAACAAAATACCATATTATGTTATCGGATAAAACGAGTGAAACCAAAATAGGTCAAATATCGAAGATTGTGCTATTGGAATTGAACCCTTTCAAGTGCATGTTTGTTTGGAAGTCAATGAATCCTTTTGGGAGCTGTATTCTTATCTTATTTTCCTAATAAATGACAGAGGCATTAAAAATTTGTAACTTACCTATAAAATTTTATTATGATTGAAATATAATCGTAAAAATAGGTTTCCAAACAAACCTTCGGACTTCAAACGAATAACAGAACTTAATGTCATTTAATTTTAACTCACGATAAGTTTACACGATTATGTACAATGATTACGGCCATAACTATTTAGGAGTGTGGGAAATAATGGCCAAATATGCGGTGCTTTATCCACTCGTAATAAGAGAAATTTAATGCTTGAATAGGTCAAAACGAACGAGCGATGGATCTATTAACGTCTGCTAATTAAAATTTACGACAACTAGATATTTCATTTCATTTGCTTGACTTTTGGTCGCCTGCTGATGTCGCCTTGTAGATAATTTTTATATCCTCTCTAAGGTGTTTTGAAGTTCCTAATTAATATTTGTTTTTATACGTGGCTCGAAATTATCATTATACAGCTCGCTTTGATCGCATATTTAACTTTTAATCGCTGAAGCCTGAAAGCCATGTTAAAACGATGATTTTCGACACAGCAAATTATTTATTGCATATTTTACATCACGACAAGAGGAAAGCTCCTGGCAATACGTATCAGAGATCTATTATTCAATTTTTGGCTCCCCAAAAAAACGTACAAGGATCGCGAAGCAAGTTACCTAGGGAATGAGGCGTTTGGCCATAGGCTCATTTAATGCGATACAATAAAGTGATAACGAGGTATTCAACTTGAGCAAAAAATAAGCTCTCGTTTGAGATGTGTTTTTCGCAGAATTTTTCAATATAGACAGTCATTTAACTATTTATAACTGGTTGAATACAAACGCTGGCTAGTAGGTACTTATTACCTATTAAAGATGACGCATGGAAGAAACGTCCAAGTGCAAATTAACAATGGAACACATTCGTTGCAATGATTGATTCGATTTCCTTTACCTGCGGTGTAAGTTTGCAATGATCATTGATATAAATAAAGTCAAGTCTTGAAAACTTTGTTAGTGTAATCACGATAGTGATTATTATTTATGACATACAGAAAAATCATTCACGCTAAGTGCCTACTTTACAATGCGTTTTGTAACACACTCGTTGCACTGATTGAATCGATCGATTGATTGATTAATCCGTCTTTACTTAAGTTTGCAACGGTCACTGGTATAAATAAAGTCGGGTAGGTATAGGTAACTTTATTGTAGAGTGATCATGATCATACCTATAATTATGGCACACAGACAAAACGTTCATACTAAGTACCTACTTAATACTGAGTTTCGGAACACATTCCTTGCACTATTGATTCGATTGCTACCTTGATGATTGATTCATTTCTCTCAGTTTGCAACGGTCACTGATATAAATAGAGTCAGCTCTAGAGAAGTTGTCTGGAGTGATCATGCCCATGCCACAATATATGCCCGCTGAATCGCGAGTCGGTGTCAGCGTACCAATAATAATTGTGTTGACTATTACACATTCGGCAGACACATTGCAAGGCCGTGAGAATTCATGGCCACGTACGTGACTTATTGGATGTGCCCAAGGCTCTTCTTCGGAGTTAATTCGCATCCTAGGTACGGCAGGCGGGCCTGCTCGGTATACATCCAGGGCCGCCTGGGTGCGAAAATAAAACTTTGTCCTAAGCTAAAAATGTCTCATATGAAA
Organism: Halesus radiatus; assembly: GCA_022606495.2. Taxonomy (NCBI): domain Eukaryota; kingdom Metazoa; phylum Arthropoda; class Insecta; order Trichoptera; family Limnephilidae; genus Halesus; species Halesus radiatus. Next base: position 8,361 of record JAHDVE020006049.1, on the reverse strand, counting down.
TATGTCGTCCTGGTATCTTACCCGGCCATGAATGAGACAACAGCTATCACAAGCTTTCAAGATCTGTGAATAGTGTGACGTCATGCTGGAATTACATGTAAAGGCACTGCCAGTCATATTTTGAAACGAATCATTATTGTGAAATTGTTATAAATTTCAACAACATAATATATTTTATTAAATAAAACAAACACTTTGTTGTATACCACGGATATATTTTATTTTTCGCCAAACGGTTTCGCTTACCTCAAGCTTCGTCAGGTTCCGGTTCCCATTACACTGTTGTATTTAATATCAATTATTATTAATATATGTTAATGTTGTCTCCCTCTTAGACGTAATACTTTTCTATTGTTGTCTCCCTCTAATATTTTGTTTTCTTTTTTCCCTCTTTTGTATTCTTTCTATTTCACTATATTGTATTCTGTCACTATATATAACCGATAACTCTGTATTATTTTTTAGTTATTATATTTGCGTTGACGAAGCTTGATCTAAGCGAAACCGGTCGGCGAAAAATAAAATATATTCGTGATTTATAACAATGGGTTGTTTTATTTAATTTGATGTCAAACCACAAAGTGGTTGGTTCTTATGTAAATATAATATGTTTTAATCGAAAGTTTTAAAAATATAATAATACAATTAAAAGACGGTTTACTTATAAAAAAAATTCCGCCAGGTAATTATTATTACGATTGTCAGATGTTTCGCCTTCCGAAGGCATTATCAAAGTTTGGTGAAGTCACTTACAGAAGGTCTATTTATATTAATTCAATGTAGGTAGGTCCTTATAATGAAGCTCATAAAATGATTTAATTTTATTTTTTGAAAATAATATTTTTAAAAAATAAAACGTTTCATGAGTTTTATTATAAATACCTATATAGAAATAATATAAATAGATCATCTGTAAGTGGCCTCACCACAGTTTGATAATGCCTTCGGAATAATTATAATAATTACCTAGCACAACTTTTTTTATAAATAAACCGTCATTTTAATTGAATAATGACAGATATTATAAATTTTTTAAAACGTTCAATTAAAATGGAGTTCTACAAATTAAACTTGAACACAATAAACATAATGCATTATTCTTTTTTAGCGCTTTTCTAAGCATTGTTCGTTACGCTTCTTACGTTGCTTTTGTATTCTTTTCAGATCTTTGCATTAGTAATTTCTTCATAAATAGTTTTACTGTACACATCCGCGTCAATTAAATAATTTTTATTACTGCTGTAAAAGCAAAATTATATACAATAAAAAACACATAAATTTGTTGTAGACCACTTTTATTTTATCAAAACTCTACCGGTTTCGGAAGCACCCTTCCTTCATCAGGAGAATATTAAAACTAACTTATGATATAAAATATTGACAAGACATATAAATTTTAGGTGTTGGAGTGGGGGTAAGCAAATGGGTAGGGGTAATTGTAGGATTTCCGGGAAGAACAGAGCGATTTATTGGGAAAATTATCAGAATGGGACTAAAAGATAAGTTAATTTGGTTATTTAAAATACTAGCATTATTATTAAGGGATTTTCTAATTTCGAGTGCTTCTAAGTTATCCAATTTTTTGCTTTTGTTGTTACGGTGAAGAATTGTAACCCCTGTGTCCTTGTTAAAAGTGTGATCTTTAGAAATTAGATGATTGGCAAATTCTGAGAAGTTATTATTATTTAAGCATCTTAAATGTTCTGTGACTCTAATATTTATATTTCTAGTTGTTTTACCTATGTAGATGCACCGGCTAGTAAAAATGCCACTGTCATCTGTTAATTTCACGATTGAACTTACAAAAATTAAACAAATTGCTCTAAATAATGGTTATTCTACAAATTTAATTGATAAAATCCTCAATAAGAAACTTAAACTAATTTCAACAAATACATTTTTATTTAATACACCTTTAAGCACAAAAAAATTTCCTTCTCACATTAAACCCGCGTTCTATACTGATAACAATTTAGGTAAATTACTAAAAAATACTAAGGATAGAGAACATAAATTAAGCCACTCAGGTATTTACCAACTATGTTGTAATGATTGTCCATCGTTCTACATAGGTAAAACAACTAGAAATATAAATATTAGAGTCACAGAACATTTAAGATGCTTAAATAATAATAACTTCTCAGAATTTGCCAATCATCTAATTTCTAAAGATCACACTTTTAACAAGGACACAGGGGTTACAATTCTTCACCGTAACAACAAAAGCAAAAAATTGGATAACTTAGAAGCACTCGAAATTAGAAAATCCCTTAATAATAATGCTAGTATTTTAAATAACCAAATTAACTTATCTTTTAGTCCCATTCTGAATATTTTCCCAATAAATCGCTCTGTTCTTCCCGGAAATCCTACAATTACCCCTACCCATTTGCTTACCCCCCACTCCAACACCTAAAATTTATATGTCTTGTCAATATTTTATATCATAAGTTAGTTTTAATATTCTCCTGATGAAGGAAGGGTGCTTCCGAAACCGGTAGAGTTTTGAAAAAATAAAAGTGGTCTACAACAAATTTATGTGTTTTTTATTGTAAATTATGGCGAGCCACAAAGTTAATGCTTTTTACAAATATGCAAAATTATATTTTCGATCCAAGATTGCATACTTGTAAATAAAATTTATGTCTGAAAATAATTAATCACATATCTATGACCCGGTCATGGAGAGTACGGAATCAAGCGGTGGCCGGTGAAGATACGCAAATTCAAGAAGCCGCCTCTTGATTCAGCCGCCCGCGTGTTCCGTACACCTTGCACGCAATAATGCAGCGCCTCTGTAAATAAATACTAATGTAAAGGTACGTGGCCATTTCCAGTAAAAACTATTTAGTATTTAGCTATGGTCAAATGATTGCATCTCCCAGAATAAAATGCACCATCAAGCCATTTTTCAGAGTCTATTGCGGGAAAAAAAACTAATAAAGTCAAGCTATTTCCTCGCGAGTTAAATATTCAAAACTTAATATTTTGTATCGTGTTTTATAATTACGAATTATATTTTAATGATCTCCCATAACGTTACAAGAAACGTTGTATCATCGATAAAATATTATAGAGGTCCGCGTACCTGATATAATTTATCTTTAAACAATAGCCTGCGGACAACAACTTTTGATGTATTTGTATTAATACCAATCTCTCGAAATATAATATTTTATATTCGTCAGGGCAGAGAATAAAAATCTGCGAACTGCAGTCCTCCGAGAAGTAAAGCTTAAAGAAAATATTGATTGCATATTCTTAATTTTTTTCCGTAATTACGCTACATTTTCAAAGGAGTAAGATGAAATTACGGTATTTTTACACTGGGGTTTTCAATAAATTTAAATTATTTTATCGTCTTTCAAGGTTCAACTGCCCCATAGCCAATGGGACAAATTTCAAGAATGTTGTGAGGGAATAGGAAAGTTGGGAACTATTCTTTTTTATTTTTATAATGTTTTCATTGAAAGCAATTACTTTGTGGTTCGACATGTTTATTAAACAAAACAAACACTTTGTTTAAACCACTAATTTATTTTTAAATCATCACTAACCGGTTTCGCTTAAAGCTTGGTCGGGGTAAAATTTAAAACTTAACTAAAATACATAGAGTGAGAATATAAAACAAATAATGGAACAGTGAGACAGAGATGCTTTACATGTAATAAAATTGACATTGTTATTGTGTTTAAATCGTAGATCTCCATAACGTATTTTATTTTTATTATTTCAAATGCATTAAATATTATAATCTTATTATTAAGCTCTGCGAGTATTTTAGTTTTGTTATTATTGTGACAGCTGTTTCGGCGTTCAAGGCCATTATCAAACTATTTTTAACGGTGTGAGATTTGGTTACTATACGTAGCTAAAGCCACTCTAAAAGGTGCTGGTTTTTCACCGATCACTCTGGAACGAGCTGGGAATATACAACGTTTTCATATATTTCATTCTACATCTGAAAAAAAAACAAGTTTACTCTCTGGATCTCACTGCTCTGCCACGGAGGTCATACTGAGAAATATTGTCGCCCGTACAGAGATCCGATGTTGCAAAACTCGGCAAGTAACTGCTAGGTACAGCCTGATCTAAGCAACTGGCGTTGGTACAAGCACAGGTAGGGGTACTGAGCGCGAGCAGGTACCGGGTACGGAGGCGAGCCGCGGTGCCAACAAACGCTTTATTGTCTTCTGTCTAAATTATTTGGGGGATTTACGGACCGAGTTGCCGTTCCCAGTTCCCAGTTCTCAGTTCTCAGCGATTAGCGACCCGATTTATGTGTGTCAGCCGTAGTCAGCCTCAGAGCTGGACGAATGTTCTCATCGTTATGCGATCGACACGATTAAAATGAATACACATGGTATCAGTAAATTTTCGTGTCACTTTGATCGAGTGCGACAGAGATTCATGGATCTCTCCGGCAGATTGACGCCGGACACCTGGAAACGGATTCAATCGATACAAATTACGCCAGTAACTCTGCCTGACAATAAACGCATTACAACCATCGATGTGTTATTCTAAATTATTACGAAACCGTTTTCAACGCTAGAGCGTATGTAACAAAGTATCGAAAGCGCTTAATGCTCAACACTTCATTAATAATTCTCACTTTATTGGGAACGAGATAAACATTCTTATTGCAATACAATATTATTACAATAATATTGATTATATTCTTACGCAGAATAAGATCGCGAAACTCCCGGGCACTTGGAAGTTGGGCAGCTGCGGGGAGCAACGCTGTAAATCTAATGATTTATTTATTACTATTGGACGAATGGTAATTTATTCATAACCAAAGCTTAAATCATCTAATCAACCTCGCCGCGAAAGCCTCAAATGCCTAAATTAAAATGTGACTCAGGTCGTACAAATTATTCAAGGTTTATATGCAAACTGTGGAACATCCATTTTCCAGTTCGAGACAAGCTTCAGCGCCTTACCCGGTTCATTAAAAGTTTTCCCAATCCGAGGCTTGTGGCTTGTAGCAAATGTTCTGAATATAATGATCACTATTAGTGATTGCAGTCACGAGATAAAGGCGAGTATTGTTCTTAAATAATCACTACAGACAAACTTTATTTGCATTCAAGTATTTATTGCATTGTTTTCTCTTATGTATGTTTTATATTGTTACGTGATACCACACAAGAGTTCTTGTCACCCGAAACCAATGAAACTATGGCATCTCGCTTATAAAAAATGTGCTTAAACCACGTTTCCCAAAATTTAACGTCATTTACACTCATTTCTAAGCCACAAGCTGCGTATTAATATTTAACTAAAATCCAAAATGCTTTACTTACTTACTAAAGCGTATTCTTAAGCAACTTTGATAATGTTCAGAAAATTTTATATATACCAATTCTTCATCAATACTACTGACATTTTTTTTCGTTTTGGCTTAGGAGATTTACATATCTTAAGATATTGCCCTCATAACTAAAAATACAGTATCTTCCTTGAGACTCTCACGGAAGATACTGTGTTTTTACTTGTGAGGGCAGGATAGAAGAGAAAAAAATAAGAAAAAAGAGGGTTGGGAAGTACATACCTACCTGGCTATTCAAATCTAATCAGTAAAAACCGAAAAAACCTTTTCATGCTACTTTTTAGTTATGAACGATGTGCAAATGTGGTCTTCATTAGTGACAATATTAAATAAATTGTACACATGAAACAGGCACACAAAAAAAATAACGAAACTTTATTTAAAGCCTAGGGGTTTACTGGAAGAATTTCACTTCTTGCGGGGAGTATTTAAAGAATTGACTTGGACTCTAGCGAAAGATATTTGGGAACAGATTTCAACATTTTGATGCAACGTCCAATTTTTTACTGCTCTTGCAACATGATATCGAATTACAGGGAACTCTTGAAGGGTTGCTACGGCAAAGAAGCCAAAAAATATTAAAATCTCTGTAATCGACGAACTAACCGCAGAAGATCACGATTTGCGCATTGGCAATAAACCGCACGTCCCCGAGGCCCGGCCATACTGGTACACGGTGGGTAATATCCTAAAATAAACGACAAATATTCAGCCGCCAATGTCGGCGTTTTAAGGGAATGACTCCATATTTTGGTTCATTTGAAGTCTCCGCCGATGGAAATGATGAAAACTTTAACTCTGACTTCTTGCGACGATGTTAAAGTACACAATGAGCCTCTTGCGTGGGTTTTAAAATGGCTAAGAAAAAAATTATTTTAAAACTGACAACTAATTTGATAATTGTTTTAACTAAATTGTAAAGTAATCTTTAGTTATTTAATTTATTTCTACAATCATGAACCCTGTGATTTAAATAATACAACTCAATTCAATTAGGTACGTAATTTCACAGTTAACTGATAGCTGTGACCACGTGAGTTCCATTTAAAAAAGTATTATAGCTTTTCAAACGACAATAAAGAAGGGTTATAATGGTTTTCAAAAAAAATGCTTTAATTTCGAAAGTAGGTATTAAAAATGTCATATTTCTAAAAAAATTCTGCAGCTTTCAAAATATTATACAACAAAAAAGTTTTTAAAAGTAAGTACTGAATGCCTTAAACGCCCCGGGACGGTCAATATCAATTGTCAATATTTACGTCTTGATGCGATTGACAATTGATGATTGATTGTTTAGAGGCAATTGAAGCGATTGACAGTTGCGACTTCCCATTGGCGAAGGAATGATGATTATTTTCATTAAGCGCATTGACGCAGTGGATTGATCGTTTCGCTGTGTGATTGACAGTCGTTCGGACAATCGCGCCCTTCTGAACTCAGTTTCATCGCGGAATAAGATTTTGTTTTATTTATACATAATTGCATTATATCGCGATTGTCCAAAGATGTGTAAAGTAAAATCAAGCGATTGGCACTGTATTCGCACAATCTAGGTACAATTTCTGCAGACGTCAGCGACGCAACTGTCGATTGAATTTCCGTCAATCGTAATTCATTTGGAATTGTCAATTGCGTAAACATATTAAAATTTGACATTTACCGTCTCAGGTCGCTTTAGAAATCCCTTCCTGAACTATATTTTTTTCATAATTATCATGGAAGAGTCTCATTCACGGAGGTAGATATTCCTTTATTTGAACAGGTAGGTAATTATTATTCTAAGAGCAGCTGATCGATTTCGCAAAATAATAATTTATCATGAACATAATTTGTATTGCGGCACGGCGACCCGAGCCCTACCACGCTTCTGTACTGAACTACCTAAGAACGTCTTCTGCGGTTCAAACATTTTTAAAATAATCTTTTTTTTACAAAATCAATACTTTTTAAAATATTAATGCAATTACTTATTGAATTATTACGTCTAAGAATTTCCATAATGGGTGTGGTAGGTGTCTAAACATCTTTGATATTAAACTTTATGGATTCTGACTAAATAAATACCAACTCAAATGAAATTAATTTATCCGTCGAAATCGGAAAAAAACATAAGTGAATTGGAATGACTGATTCATTAGAAAAATCCGCGATAAAATGTGATTTCCTGGACGGATTTACGAGTTTAGTACGTAATTTTTTTGTATAATTGTATAATTTTTTTTTTGTATAATTATTTTAATCATAGTTTTCATTTGCATACATGATGGGCTCCGTGGTTGCGTGGTTACGATCCTCGGCCACGAATCCGAAGGTCGCGGGTTCAAATCCCGGCGTGCACAAAGTAAATTCTATTTGATTAATTTGTGTTATATCACAGATTATTCATTTAAAATAATATATAGTACATTTGCGGACGTTACATTCAGTATCGCCCTGGTGAAAGACCACCATTCAGAATCGAAACGTTCCTTGAAACGGCTTCAGCCGTGTTTGGTGACCAGGTCTGAATAGTCGGGTATTTCCCCACCTTCCTCTTTACCATCTCCTTCGGAACAGTCGGGACTCTTATGCAGTACTAACATAAAAAAGTATATCTATTATTTTCTAATCATATTGGGTTAGGTTAGTCAGTGTTAAGTGTACTTGAGGTGAACCTTCACAAAAATGCGCTATAGAAATTAACTATTATTATTATTATTATTTATGACGCTGGTAAACTATAAACGAATAATTACTTCGTTTAAAATATTTTAGTGTGAATAATAATATTATTTCTGACGAACAATTTGTTTAGCTGGTCCCATGAATTGAATTCATCTGTAAATGTACTTGCAGATTTAGGGTTAAGGTTAAACAAAACGTGATACGCACATACAGATGGCGCTAAATAAAATATTTTATATGAAACACTTTAAGCACTTGGTGCTTTCAAATATTGAGATGATTTGTTTGTTGGCGGATGTACATACGGAATATGAATGAAAGTTTAAAGCTCAAGTCGTTCAAGAAACTTATAAAAATAT